>JAFEMH010006309.1:0-128324 GCA_022495995.1 Adenophora triphylla var. japonica | reverse complement strand
TTTTTACTAATTTTATGCCTTTGACCACCACTCAATTGTTCTTGAGATTTTGGCGTGAATCTTATATTTTGTCATCATCATGATTTGCAGAGTATGGTCTTGGAAGCGAGATGACAACGAAGGAGATGTCTACGGTTTCGGTATAATTTTGTTGGAGATGATGACCGGAAAGAGACCCACAAACAATATGTTCCGAGAATGGCCTTAACCTTCGTGACTATGTTAGAAGGGCCTTGCCGACATGTGTCATGGACATAGTAGACCCAATACTTGTGAAGGAAGAGGAAAATGAAACACAGAATCCAAGATATGCAAAACAAAAGGTGGAGTGTTTAGTTTCATTTCTGAGATTGGAGTTGCGTGCTCTATGGAGTCAGCAAAAGACAGAATGAATATATCAGTGGTTGTTGATGAGCTACAGCGTATTACCAACATCATTTCAAAAGCATGAAATCTCAATTGCGAGGTAAGGAGTCATTTCTCAATTTTAGCCTAATTTAATTCTTTTATCTAGGCAATTACAGCTAGTAGCGCTCGTAGCAGTTTATGTAGGTACTTCTTAATTGGTGTCTCAGAGTCATCTTTAAGTATCATCAGACTATAGAACTAGACTTTCATATTCAATCCTCAGCTTTACTAGCTATTAAATCGGTTTACAGATCACCAACATACACATGGCAAAAAGGCACTTTACGTAAGTTTCTTTTTATGTTTAAAACAAAAACTCGGTCTAGTGGTCTTCCTGAGACAAATGATAGCTTTTCATTTTGCGATGGAAGTTGTTGTTTTGATTAGCATCAGCAAAAAATAATGTAAAGATATCAGTTCTTCAGAGATTGTACCTTGTTTTAGCAATAAGAATTAATCCGCCAAACAGCTACCAACTCTTGAAGAATAATCATTGATAGGGAGAGTGGAAGTGTCTCGACATATCTTTTACAGGTAATTGGAAGCTTAGAATCGACAATATATGAGCTTGAAGCGCATCCAAGAAGAGTTCAAACAAGTTTTTGTTGTCTGATATCTTACGCTCTTTAGATTTTACACAACTGAAAGTTACTGTACAATTAAGCTAACCAAAGCAAATTGAGATTATAGGCAAGTAGGTAATGAACTTTGATTATGGTAAAAGAGTAGATGTTTACTCCATGATTCTAAGATAATTGGTTTCTCTGTGCAAAAATCTCATTGCAATATGCCTTCTCTATTTTGGGCGTTAATTGCTATATACTTGACCTTATTTTCCCAAACTATATCGTATTTATGAGTCGGTGATTATGTTTTCGGGTGAGGTAGAAAAAGAATGTGGAAGCACTTTTGTGGCAATCATGACAATAAATTATGTGGTGGGAGTAGCAATGGAGAACGTGTGTTGTTGCTTTTACATCTTTGGCTAATAGCTATTATTTGGTATCTTGGGATAATTTTGTGTCTTGACTTCTTCATAATGTACGTATAAAACTTTACGAGGCGGAAAGCATGGACACCTTTGTCACCCGCCCCTTTTTTATTTTGCTCATGTTTTATTTGTACTTGAAACCCTCTATGTGGTCAACTAAATTATTTGAAGTTATATCATGTTTGCTATTCAAACGCCCGTGAAACCCTCTGATTGACTAAATTATTTGAAGTTATATCATGTTGGCTATTCAAACACCCGGTTAGCGCTTCGGTGCAGGGCTTGTGTTGCGGTATGTATAATCTTTGCAAAAATACAAAATCTACAAATTAATATGAACTAAATTTTTCTCAAGATCCAAGTTTATGGTGTGAACTTTATACTTTGGAGCATATCAACCAGGTGTATTCCGGTAGCTAGTTTGTTTTCTTCCTGGTCCCATAACACCTCTTCTCTTGATGTGCTTGTTATGGTAGGTCAATTAAAGTCTCTTCATTTCTTAGACTTATTCTTTTGAGAACCATTAAATCTTAATTTTAGGCATCTTACGGCAAGGTCTTCTTTACTCTCAAGATCTCGTCATTAGAAGAAAATCAATTCTCAGACTTATTCTTTTGAGATACATATACAAAAACAATTTCAATATATACTAATTAAGTCCAAACACATTGCTTAAAATCATTTATATGACGCGCTTTCCTTTAGTCTGTTTCAAAATGAATCTTGTATCTCTAAATAAAAAAAAAAGTTTAATTTCACTAGGATACAAGCAATATCCAAACTCATTTCTTAAAATCATTTACAAGTCGATAAGTCAGAATGCAATATTTAATTTGGGACGAAATGAGTATATTTTAATGGAATTTAAAAGAAGAAGAAAAAAAACCTAACCTATCATCTTGCTCCCTTCATCATACCCCTTCCCACCTCAATTCCGATAAAATCTACTCCAAAATGAATATCCATTTTTATTCTTAATTAATAACATTGAATATTTATTTTATTTTGAGATGGAGAAAATTTTGAGCATTAGTCATTTGGTTGCCAACTTAGATATCTTCAAAACAAAGAGAACTTTCCATTTGGTTTCTTTCTAGCGAAATCAGAAAATCAAATTACCCAAAATTGGCCATATATGTCAAACTATTGCATTCATGTCGGTGGACTCATGCCACGATAAAACGTGTGAGAATGACACTTGTTGCATTCATGTCGATGGATTCATGCCACGCAAAACGTGTGAGAACGGCCTTTGGTAGTGTGTGCGAGAGAGTGAGATCTTTCATGGGAGGCCAACATGAACCAACACCTCACCCAAACCAGCAAGATTGGTTTATGGAGACACCGTGTGTCATCACCTTTTTTCTTCTCTCTTTAACAGCCAACAAGAGTTTGTAGTAAGAAAACAAGCACATTACAAGACAATGAGCGATTGAGGACACGGGAATACATCATACCTGGCAGCCACAAGAATTACAAAAACTCCTCAACTCAACCGCTCATACAATATAAAATCAAGAAAATAGATAAAACATCCCAAACGACACGAGAAAACCAAAACAACGGTCAACAAACACCATTGCGGCATCGGTATTATCACCAAGCTTGAAAAGCAGTGTCCCTCTTCACTCCCGCATCCCACTTACACTAACATAAGTTAACTTTGTTTAAGACGGAAAAAAGGAAAAGGAAACTTCTTCACTTCAAGAATTAAATTTGGGTATAGAAGAAATTAAAACAATAAAACGGGTGACAAAAACTACCCTTCAATTAATTGATAGATAAGATATCCATGTCTTTTGTATAAAATGATAGACAACGATGAGAAGAAAAATTACAAACATGTATAAACTCTTTGGTGATACTGATAAATTACTGTTGAATGAGCCGGATTCAGTGACCCTTTAATAGGTACGAAGAGGGACTTGGAAAACTTACGGTCCCCTTTCGGGTGTCCACTGCCCAGAAATCAAGTACACGCCCACAGTAATACGCAAAATTATCCCGGGAGAAAAAATGTAAGTAATTCGAAATGTAAAATATGTACTCAAGAAATGAATTGTGTTTATCTAGCACCATAACTCAAAACTCTTCTTGCGGGATTATCTATAGATAGGGGAGATAAGTCTACTATTTTTACGTAGCTAAGCTAATTTGCAACAGACAATAACTGAAAACAATTAAATATTTTCGTTGTTATTTTAGATTGAATAAATAAATCATACCCAAAGCATACTGAAATCGAGTGCGCAGATTGATTTGATCCTTTCTTCTCTCATTATTTAAGCATGTTTTTCTTAATATCGAATCGGGAGTTTCATCTCCCAAGAAACCTCTTGGGCATTGGCAAAAATGCAGAAGATGTATGCTCACTTAAGCCCTGTTTCATTAACCGAGAGCACTCATAGCTCCTTTCCCCGGGCTCATAAAGTAACCAATATCCTGCTTGAGAATTTAAATGGAGATAAGAGGGAGATAATCTTTTAAGAAGTACCTTCACTTTATGATGGTATAAAACTTAAAATCCCTCCGTACCCCTAAAATTGCAAATAAATTGCCAAGGCACAGGAATTAAGAGGGAGTATATAATATTAAGGTGTTGTGAGTCGCAGGATAATGTGGTAGGAGAGAGAAAGTGAGGTATGGAATAGTAAATAGGTAGTTGTTGTGAGTATGACAAATGGGCCCCATGATTTATCAAGTACTAAATACTTTTCATTTTTGAACTTTGCAAGTTTTAATGGGACACCAAATAGGGAAACTTTTGCAAGTTGAGGTGGGACGGATGGAGTATATAACATAGACTTTAAGTACCTCAATTGTTATGTCTGTATCAACTTTTGGACCCGGCACAAAAGAGTTGATGAACCAAGGAGATTTCCAAGATGAAGGCGATTCAAAACTTCCCTTGAATGGAGTTTCACTAAATCTAAGATCACAATTCATTAGGCAAGCAAAGATTAGAAACAAATTAGTACAGACCTTACTGATTTCTATTGACGATAGAAAAGATTAACAAGCACGAAAAACAAAAAACAAAAATAAGATCTAGGTGACTCTTTCAAAGAACTACATCAGATAATCTCAAAAATAAGTACTGCGAAAAAGGGGACATGATTTATATAAAAGTATAGGCATCTTACATGCTAACGTTTTCAAGACTGGCATCATTTACTGCTTTTTCAGTCTTGATCTCCAAGGGTGTTGGCAAAGGAGCAGATAGTGTGGAGGATAAAACTAAACGGCATCCACCCTTCTTACCGCTGACAGAGACACTGCGGGGGCTGATTACAGATAGACATAGATTCTTGGACGGAGATTCGGAGACAGTGGCTTGATTTGGCACAACCTCTAAATTTATGTGGTTCTTATCTCCAAGAGTTCTAGCACTTAGGCCCAATATTGGTGTGTCTGATATACTTCCAAACTTATCAGGAGAGAAGAATAGTGGATTATTTATGTTCTGCTCCGTAAGGACTCCAGAAGATTCTTGCACCTATTTCCAAGGAAATATCAAGATTTAACAAGCATCAGCCAATTATGCCATTCCAAAAACAAATACATCAGGGGAAAGGATTATCACAAGAAATTATAAGCTCGAAGAATAAAGCTATATAAGTTCAAAGAAAATCAAAATCGGGAAACCAAGCTCCACTGGGGTATCTCAAGTTTAAATACAGGTAAAGACCAGTTTTCCCTGTTTATATGTTAAACGTCTGAGCCACAGTTCAAACATGCATGTTATGTTCCCTTAAGAAAATAACAAAATAAAAGAACAGCTAGAGAGAAAAGAACTCATGTTCCCATCCACAGAATAAGCATCATCTTTAGCTTTGGCATCAGTACCACTAGTCGAGCTTCTATTGTGCAACGAGTATTCTCTGTGCTCCTCTTTTTTACCATCATTACGCAAGTTTTCTTTATCTTCAATACAGGGAATGAACTTTCTAACTTCTTTTCGCACCTTTTTTCAGACAAAGGTGACAGAAGATCTCGATGTCGCTTCTTCAATATGGATGGTGTGCCTGTGAAAGTCTTGGCTGAACTTTTCAGCAGTCTCTGGGCAGCCATCTCGTGAAGGAGAATCCCACAACCTCGTTGGACTAAAACAATTCATAGAAGTCATCATCAGCTGACGGATACCAAGAGGACTATACTCATGCTGCATGTCTTTACCAGGCTCTATTAGATCACAGCTGAAAAAGGGGATGTCCAAGCTTGGGAAACGAGGAGGTTCGTGAGATAGAGCTCCTGTATCCTGCTGTTTAGAAAGGCAAACAAGACTTTGGCCTACTGAAGGACATTTTTGGATATCATTAGCTTGTCCTGAACTAAAAGCATCAGCAGGAACTAGCTCTGAAGAATCCTTCAGTTGATCTCTTTCTTCTTGTGCACCCATAATATCTTGGCCATCAACGAACTGAAAATTACTAGAATTATTGGTATAATAAAATCCATCATGCGGAAATACAATGAACTCTTGGTTTCCCATTGACATATCATTATGCTTCGGCTCACCGGTGAAGGTACTCATGCCTTCCCCAGGAGGAACTCGTGATGGAATGCATATAGATTGAGAGTAATATGATTGTGAAGTTGGAGATTCAGCAAGAGGTATCCAACAGTTTGGTGATTGGTAAAGCAACAAGTCTGCGGACCCATCTACTTTTATGCTGTTTGGACACTTGTAAATACTTTCGGAGGCAAATGAATCAGACCTTTCTTCAGGGTATATCAACCTTGAACACTCCTCTTCAGATATTAATATAATCTCTGGAACATCTGGACAATTGACAATGTTTGCCATGGAAGTAGAAGCACTTAAACCCACTGAAGTTTGTGATGGCAAGGATACCACTTCAAGTATTTGATTGACACCTACAGAATCCAATAGTCCTGATGATTGCTGGCTCATGTAAGATTGGAGAAAACTCACTTTTCATTATTCACAACCTTCAAATATATAGTACAAGAGAGAGTCCTATTCTAATAAGGATATTGAATTTCCTATTCTAAACACAATACAAATATTTAGTTACCTAATCTAAATACATGAGAATATTGACAAGAATAATATAGAAGAAGTCAAACAAGTAACTTAGGAAACTTTAGGAGATGTTTCCTTAATACGCCCCCACAAGCCGGACGATCCTTGGAGAAGACCAAGCTTGGAAATAAGTTGCTGGAAGCGGATACGGGGAAGCGGTTTTGTCAGAACATCAGCGAGCTGATCGTTGCCAGAGATGTGTTGCACACGGAGTGAGCCAGACTGAACTTGTTCACGAACAAAGTGGAATGAGAGAGCCACATGTTTCATCCGAGAGTGGAAGACTGGGTTTGCTGAATAAGTTGTAGCACCGAGGTTGGCACAATAAATAACTGGTGTAGAAGGGAGAAATCCCGAGCTCAGTAAGCAAGCTCCGAACCCAAGTAAGCTCAGAAGTGGTGTTAGCAATCGCACGAAATTCGGCCTCAGTAGTGAATCGGGCAAGGGCACGTTGTTTGCGGGAGGACCAAATAACCGGGTTGCGTCCAAGATAAACAAAGAACCCAGAGGTGGACACAAAATCATCTTTGTCACCAGCCCAATCCGCATCACAGAAGGCATGAAGGGAGGGAGGGGACTTAGAGTAAATCTGGAGACCCAAGTGCATAGTGTCATGAAGGTAGCAGAGGAGCCTCTTGAAAGCAACCCAGTGAGGTGGTTGGGGATTTTGTATGAACTGAGCAAGCTTGTTTACTGAAAAGGCAACGTCAGGACGAGCGAAGGACAAGTACTGAAGACCACCAACAATAGCACGATAGGAAGTTGGTTCAACGGCGGGAGTAGTAGTGGACCTCATAAGAGGTGGTGATGTGACCATCGGGGTGGGGAGTGGTTTACAGTCAATCATGTTGTGACGGGCGAGAAGATCATGAATGTATTTTGTTTGGGAGAGAAGAATTCCATTATTGTTGGGGAAAATCTCAATACCCAAGAAGTATGACAGAGGACCGAGATCCTTGAGAGAGAAACGATTTGACAAGCTTGTGATGAATGACTGAAGGAGTGATGGTGGCGGTCCGGTGACAATGATGTCATCAACATAAACCAAAAGATAAATTGGGGATGGTGTTTTGTTGAGTATAAAGAGAGAGGAATCGGCTAGAGAGGGGTGAAAGCCATAGGTAGTGAGGTAGGTTTTGAGTTCTTGAAACCAAGTACGAGGGGCTTGTTTGAGACCATAGATGAGCTTGGAGAAATGACATACATGAGAGGGATTGGTGGTCCTCAAAACTGGGGGATTGTGTCATAAACACAGTTTCAGAAAGCGTACCTTGAAGAAAGGCGTTGTTGAAATCAAGCTGGCGAAGAGGCATACGGTTAGTTGTGGCAAGAAAGAGAAGGAGCCTGACAATAGCGGATTTGACAACAGGACCGAAGGTTTCGGTGTAGTCAACACCGGGTTGTTGGTGAAAGCCCTTGGCAACAAGCCGAGCCTTGTATTTCTTAATTGTGTTGTCAGGATTGTACTTAATACGAAAAACCCATTTGCACCCGACAAAGTTGTGAGCAGTGGCAGAGGGAACCAGACTCCAGGTGTTATTCCGAGTAAGGGCCTGAAATTCCTCAATCATAGCATTACGCCAGTGTAGGATAGAGAGAGCTTGTTTGGTAGTGGTGGGAAGGCTTGTGGGTGAGGTGAGTAGGGATAGGTTGGCATACTTGGGGTTGGGTTTGGTAATTCCATGGGACAACCTGGTGGTGATAGTGCGGGTAGGAGGGGGAACGATGCTGCTGGGTGGAGGGGGCGACCGCGCGGGTGAGGGGGGGCGATCGCGTAAAGTTTCTGGAAGGAGGGGGCGAACGCGCGATTCAGGGGGACGATCGCGCGATTCAGGGGAACGATCGCGCGTAGTTACCGGAAGAAGGGGCGATCGCGCGGTTCTAGAGAGCGTCCTTTCATTGCTTTGTTTGGGCGTGGGTTGGTTCAGGCTGGATGAAGGGAGATGGTTGGTTAGAAGGAGGGTTTGAAGGGGGGTAGGTAGGGAGAGGAGTGGGGGCATGGGGTGGTGGTTGTACGGAGGGTGTAGTATTCAGAATGGGAAGGAATAGGGTGTGCATTCAGAGGGAGGGGGAGAGGAAGGGGTGGGGGTAGTGGAGGTGAGGGAGTTGTAGGGGAATATGGTTTCAACGAAACGGACATGGCGGGAGGTGTAGACCTGATGGGAGGTGAGGTCAAGGCAGAAATACACACTTTGCGTTGGCGAGTAACCAACAAAGATGCAGGGTATGGACTTTGGGGCTAACTTGTGGGATGTATATGGGCGAAGCCAGTGATAACAGAGGCATCCAAAGCTACGTAATTTGGTGTAGTTTGGAGGGGAGCGGAATAGGCGAAGGTAGGGGAAATCATTGTTGAGGGTGGGGGTAGACATTCTGTTTATTAGGTACGTAGTAGTGGTGAGGGCGTAGGGCCAGAAGGTAAGGGGTAGGTTGGCATGGGAAAGGAGGGTGAGACTCGTTTCAACAATGTGACGGTGACGACGTTCAGCATAACCATTATGTTCAGAGTGTGAGAGGGGGTAGTAAGATGGGTGATGTCGTTTTGAGCTAGAGTAGGTGTGAGTTTGAGGTATTCACCCCCATTGTCAGAGTAGACCTGAATGATGGGACGTTGGAAGTATTTTTTTACTAGTGTTTTGAAATGAAGGAAGGTGTTGTAAGTGTCAGATTTGTGTTTTAAGGGCTAGAACCAGATGTATTTGGTATAGTGGTCGACAAAAATAACATAGTATTTAAATTTGTTGAGGGAGTGAACGGGAGAGGTCCATACATCATAAAAGATGAGGTCAAGTGGAGCATGCGAAATAAGAGAAGAAGATGCAAAAGGCAGTTTGTGGCTTTTATTAATAAAACAGGAATTACACTGAGATAAACCGGAAGAAATAGATAAACGAAACTTGCTACGTAATAAGCTAAGAATAGGGGGAGCGGGATGTCCTAATCTATGATGCCACAACTGCGAAGAAATAATGCTTGAATGAGCTTGAATGGGCGGAGGGTGCCAAATGTAGACGCCATCCTCAAGGGTTCCATGGAGAAGGGTTTGACTCGTAGCTTTGTCCTTATGAAGGAAAGAGGAGTGGAAGAATTCAATGATGGCATTATTGTCACGACAGAGTTGAGACACAGAGAGAATATTTCGAGTGATAAGAGGGACATGTAACACATTATTAAAAATAAGGGTGGAGGAGGGTGTGGAAAGAGAGAACAAACCTATGTGAGATATAGGAAGGGAGGAACCGTCTCCGATAATGACGTCGTCACTGCATTGTAGGGTGTATGTAGGGCAAGGTTGGAGAGGTTATGGGTGATGTGGTTGGTTGCACCATTGTCGATGAGCCATGAGGGAGGGGGAGGGGGATTGTGAAAGGCGGCGGAGTGGGCTTGGGGATTAGGGTTAGGGTTTTGGTTTTGGCGAGTGGGGGGAAGTTTACAGTGGGGTAGTCGCGTTTAAACTTGCGACATTGGGAGATGACACGACCGATGTTGCGACAGTATTGACACTTACCCTTAAAAGGAAGAGGTGTGGGATTCGAGCTAGAGGAAGGGGAGGGGTTTGTGGTGCGGGAGGGGTTGCGGTTGGGGGGGGGGGGTTGAGCTTGGGCGGTGGTGGGAAGGGGGTTGGAAGAAGTGGTTTGTTTGAGGGTGAGTTCATGTTGAATGAGTTTTTCATGTAGGACTTCGAAGGAGATGAGGTTGGATAGATTGACCAAGAAAAGGGGTTGGTCGGGTTTGGCGGCATTTGGGTTTTGGATCTTACTTGCTCTGATACCATGTAAGATTGGAGAAAACTCACTTTTCATTAGTCACAACCTTCAAATATATAGTACAAGAGAGAGTCCTATTCTAATAAGGATATTGAATTTCCTATTCTAATCACAATACAAATATTTAGTTACCTAATCTAAATGCATGAGAATATTGACAAGAATAATCTAGAAGAAGTTAAACAAGTAACTTAGAAAACTTTAGGAGATGTTTCCTTAATAGCTCAAATATAGAGAAGATAGATTTGGTAATTCATTTGAAGGGAGCTGCCAAATTTTACCTGAAAATCTATTGTCAATGTGATTAGAAGAACCACCCAATTCACAAGCTTCTGACTTTGTAAAACCAACTTTTTGGACAGATGCATAATAATTATCGGAACATGAAACTGGACTGGAGCTTGGATCTTTTCCATGACCAGATTCTTTCGCCAATTGGCATTCATCTTTTGTATGTCTAACAGACTACATTCAAAAATTTCCTCTTTCATAATACCATCATCACCACTGCACTCCTGCTGCACCCTTGAAGGAGTTGATTGGTTCGTGTGGCTGATATGAGGCACACCTTGGAACTGGGCAAGCAAGCCTAACGCCAAGTAGGAATCCAATTTCTTTTTCACAGAGTTGTTCCAATGGTTCTTGATAGAATTGTCTGTCCTGATTACCATAGAGGCCGAAATAAATTTCAGAAAAGAGACTCGTAAATATAGGTTTAACCAAAAAAAAAACAGAAATACAAATGATTAATATAAAAGAAGAGTTGAATGGAAAATCCATAAATACCAAGAGATGTGTGACTTGAAGAAAAAAACCAGGATGCAAAAATTCTTTATATTAAGTTTGCAAATACAGTTTAAAATCAGTTCCGACACCATAAACTTCTCCATATTACCTATTAATGAGTGTGCACACACCTCCCAGGCAAGAACTTTGTCAACTCCGCCCATTTATTCCCATAGATTTGATGAGCACAAATCAGTGCCAATTCCTCTTCTTGTGTTCAAGCATCCTTGTTTATTGCAGGGTTAAGATGATTATGCCACCTGAAGGAAAATGCAACAAATATAAGCTGCAATAACAAAATGGATGACATGTTTTGTACTCAAGGTGGTTTCTGATCCAACAAAAAAAAGTTTCACGGGAAAACTACTTCTAAGAAATGGATCATGTAAAGGAACCTAATTATGGTGCATACTACTATTTTTTTTCCAAAGTTTTATGGAAAAAGTGCTTCTTAGTTTTTTTTCTCTATCATCTTTCATTGAAGATTACATATGACAATTCATGTTAGCTGACCCCAAACCATTTTGGGACTAAGGCGTTATTGTTGTTGTTGTTGCTGTGATAAAAGAAACTCCATCTCGAAAAACATTCTCATTTAAAGTTCAAGGAGCTAAATGAATTCTCTGCGGTATCAGGTTTACAGACAATGTGGACAAGAGCACCATAATTCTGGGAGGTCCCTTGACTGAGATGAATAAAAAAAATTAGATGGGTTTGGAGTTACAGTTAGACGTTCTGATTCCAAAATTATACAGTTACTGGGACTCGAAAATTGCAGGGGTATATTATTCTTTTCACACCTTAAATCTGCAATTCCATGGGCTGAAGTGGTCTGGAGTGGTTATTCAATCCCCACATTTTCATGTATTGCTAGGTTAGCTTTCCATGACAGGCTTGCTACTAAAGCGAGATTATTGAAAATGAAGCTAATTCAAGAGGATAAATGTGTGTTTTTTGTCTGTCTTGCTCAAAGACTCGAAACCATCTCATCATTGAATGCAATATTTCAGCTAAGATTGTTAATGTTCTGATGAGCAGTATGAATTTAAATATTGGTTCAAAGAGGTTTTTGACTTGGCCACAGATATTTGTCTATACAAAGAAGAAGGAAAGTGCAATATATAAACTGAGAGCATCAACTTTCTGTGCAGCGACTTATGCAGTTTGGGACGGAATGCTGTAATTTTTTAAGCAAGAGAGTCCAGATAATGCTCAGATTTGTGTAAATGACCTTAAGATTAGATAGAAATCTTTTATTATTGGGAGGAATAGAATAGCTACAGGGGAAAGATCTAACACTATTTTGATTTTGTTTAAAGGGGTAAGCCCCTTAATTGCTGTATAGAAGTTTAAGTTTTGGGTATAAATATAGATTCAACTGTAAGCAATACTTAATCACATAACTCACGTGCACTATCTTGACATATCTCGGTTATTCCCCTGAAGATTGACGTGATGACATATTTTAGGGAGATATACATGTATTGTTACAGTAGATATATTTTAGTTTGTATAGGATATTATTTATAGCCCCATTGTAATAGGTCTCCTGTAGATACTTTGTGTATAAAGTAACCTAATGCAGTCCAGCAACTCTCATGTTGACAGTTAGAAATTTCCTTCCCAGCGGTGCAGCTTTCTCTACCTTTCTTTCTCTTTGAACGTCTTATATGGTATGAGAGTCGCCGACACAGGGGCGGAGCCAGGGGGGGGCAGGAGGGGGCACTCGCCCCCCCCAGCGGCGGAAATGCAGTGGAAAATTTTTTTTTTTGCCCCCCCCCCCATATTTTTGTTATATATGTATATATATAATTAACTTCAAGATTAATACCAGTGAGTGGTGTGGCTCAGCGGTAGAAGGTTGTAGTTAAAGCCTTTGATCCATGTTCGAACCCTGCCACCTACATTTCCAATTAATTTTATTTGTCTTCCATCTTTGCTATTCTTTCTCTTAACAGTTTTGTTTTTCTCTTTCTCCTAATTTCCTCACATTTTTTCAATCTTAATTAATTAGTTAGGCTTTTCCCATTTTTTTTGTTTTTGGTCTTTCTTCCTATTATCCCAAGTTTAATTAGCAAATTTGATTTTCTTTTTTGTACGAGTAATATATTTTAATAAATTGTTTGCGTTAAATACTTCAACATTATTTCAATCGTTCTTTGAATTATTTACTTTTATCATTTTTGTTAACTAAAATACATTGTATTTCATGGATCCGACCCATTTTTTACTTGTCCGACCCGAAAAAAAATTTTCGGGGGCAGCGCCCCCGTGTAATCTTGCCCCCCCCTCGGCCAATTCCTGGCTCCGCCCCTGCGCCGACATATGGTGGCATGATCACTTCCGTTGCTTCTAGAGGGACCCTTTAGTTCTACGAGGTCACATTGTCTATATCGTCGTTCAAAGGAACCAACTCAGGATCCAATGAACGGCGACCAAACATACACCGACTAAACGAACTTGTTCAAATCACAATAAATCCCCGGCAACGACGCTAAAAACTTGATGGATAAAATCCTCGTGTAATAAAAATTCCTTACAAGTGTACAAGTTACTCAAGTAGCAATATACAAAAGTAAGGGTCGAACCACAGAGATTTGTGTGAACAATTTGGTTTAGTTAGTGTAAAAAGTAACAAGGGGGTTTGATTTGATTGATTAAACTAGAATAACAAAGAAATTAAACTAATGAAAATAAAACAGCTATTGAGATCAGGATTGATAAGGATTCACGGATTGGGTTTCACAACTATCTCCTTCCTATGCTGATTTATAAAAACAATTACTAATCTTGTTCAAGAAATCGTTCACTTTAATAAGAGTTGGGACGGTTAGATGACCGGGTTACAACCCTATTATTACTTCGATGTGATGTTTTCCGCAAGGTCTACAAAACATACAAGTAATATATTAAAAATCGAGGAACAAATGATTTTAGATCCTTTTAATTTCTGCAAGGTCTTCAATTAGATCTATTCAATGGAATCTAGGTCAATGTAAAAACTATTCACGCAAGTGCAATAATTTAAACCCTAATAATTTAAAGACCAACATTATCAATCTATATTGTTGAAGTCTAAAAACGAAATAAGCAAATTCCATTGAACAAGAACAAGAAAAGTGTGGGAATAATTAAAACATTGCTAGCATAGGAATTTAATAGTTGTTACATCCAATCCGCGAAAAAGGAATTTAGCTACTCATAATCCGAATAATTACAAGAATAAAATCAGAAATCATAAACCTCGAATCGGATCTTGGAACAACGGCATACTGTTGCTCTGTTCTGGAAAATAAAGAATTAAGCATACAAAAAAGAATATCACAAAAACCAATTCCTGTTTTCTATAAACACCTAGGTTACAAACGCGTGAGACATAGCCGTTCAATCCAGGCCCAATTCGCCAGAATCCGGCCGTAAAGCGCCCTCCGATCCGTCCGCAATCCGCCGGGCCACCACTTGGGCGGTTGCCCATTTCTCCCCCGGTGGTTACCCGCTCGTACAGCAACTTGTGGATTTTGAGATTCCTTTGCGGGCGGTGGATCAGCTCCTCACCGGCAGTCGCTCGCTTCTTCAGCATCCAAAATGCGGCTAGGGCTGATTGATGCGGCCAAGGCTTCCTTTCATTTCCATCAGCAGCCCCTGCTTTTACACATTATTGCAATTTAGCCCCTGAATTTATAAACAAGCATGCAACCTCCATTTTCTGGTAAATTTCACATCAACCCCTGCACTTTTAAGACACTAACAAAACACATTAAATTTTCAAGGTTTCGAACAAAAAATAAGTTTAGGAACATATCTTTTGGATGGGTAAAACCACATCCATCACTTGCCAAGTTCATTGGTTGCTGATCCAGCTATGCATGGGAACCTTTGCCGAGCCTACCTAGCCCAAGTCTTGGCCCAAGCTAAGCTCCAGCCCAGATCAGGTTCTCACCTTTGGGTCACACACTCCGTCCTGCCCATCACGAGTGGGCAGGCGGCCGGCTATCTTCTCGACAGTCCAGCGTTGTTCCTGCCGGCTCTTCTAACCCAAGGCAGCCACCTTCTCAACGGGCTACTAATCCAGCAACCTCCTTCCGTCCTGGCCCAGGTCAGCAGGCCACTTCTACCCAAAAGCCTATCTGAGCGGCTCATTCTACTCCTACTACTCCCCAGCGGCCATGTTTAATAACAATTCAGTTCCTTGTACTCTTGGGGACTCCCCTCTCATATGTCCACCAGTCCAAGGTTATAGACAGGTCAAACAATTGTATGAGTGGCATCCCCTTACTTTTACTGAGGCACTCTCTGCTGCTCTTCCGGATTCAATTGAGTTTGAACCTCGCACTCTCGGACAAACCGCTCCATACACTCATTGGTTTCAACGACTACATGATTTTCTCCTCTTTAATTGGCTTCTTTAATAGCAAGTCGGATAGCTCATTGTTTATCCGCCGCTCCAGATCTTCCATTGTGGCCATCTTAGTCTATGTTGATGATTTTATCGTCATCAGATTCCCCACTACTAAGTATCTCATGTCAGATCGTATTTGTGAAACTTTTGAGAGTTGTCGCCTCAAACCCTTAGGTTTCTTCCATTGAGACTCATCGTTCCGACTCCTCCCTCATCCTTAGTCAATCGCGGTACGCTTCTGAACTACTTCGGAAATTTAAACGGGATGGTTGCAAGCTCGCTACTGCTCCGCTTATTTCCAGCTCTCATCTGTACCCACATGATGGTGATCGAATCTCTGATGTCACTTTGTATCGAAGCATGGTTGGTGGACTTTAGTACTTGACACTCATGAGTCCAGACATCACGTTTGCGTATGTCAATTCATGCATTCTCCTTGGACCTCTCACTTAATTGCCGTAAAGAGAATATTTGGTACAATAAGGGTACCATCTATATGGGGCTTCAATTTTCTCGATCCAATGACACATCCTTGCGGGCTTATTCCGACTCAGATTGGGTCGTTCTCCTGCGGACAGACAATCAACCATGGGCTCTTGCATCTTTATAGGTCCCAACCTGGTATCATGGATGGCCAAGAAACAAACTATGGTTGCTCGTTCAAGTAGTGAAGCCAAGTATCATGTCCTTGCCACCACTGCTGCTAAACTTCGATGGTTCTCGTATCTCGATAGGGAACTCAGCTTATTCCTTGCATCTCCACAACTTAATTGTGATGATCTGTCTGCTCTACATATGGCTCGCAATCCAGTTTTTCTTGCTCTCACACCGTCATGTTGAGATAGATCTTCAATTCGTTAGAGATTTACATCAACATGGTTTCTTGCGTCTATGCTATGTTGCCACATCCGATCAACTTGTTGACTTGCTCACGAAGGGTCTTGCGGATCCTCGCCGGAGTTTCTTGTCGGACAAGCTGCAGCTTGAACCCGAGCCGCTTAGCTTGAGGGGGGTGTAAGCAATACTTAATCTCCACGCATAACTTTCTTGCACTATCTTGGCATATCTGGATTATTCCTTTGAAGATTGACGTGATCACTTATTTTAGGGAGATATACGTGTATTGTTATAGTAGATATATTCCAGTTTGTATAGGATACTAATCCTAATATTGTCCCATTGTAATAGGTCTCATGGAAATACTTTGTGTATAAAGTAATCTAATGCAGTCCTGCAACTCTCACGTTGAAAGTTAGAAATTTCCTTCACATCCGTGTAGCTTTATGTACCTTCCTTTCTCTTTGCACGTGTCATATCACCTTCCTAAAAAAAATTGGAGAATCACAATTCACAACCCAGCGGGTTGATGAGAAGAAGAAAACCATAACTTCTAAAGCATCTTTGCATTAACATACCTAAAAGGGCAAAATAAGAACGAAACATATTGTGCCCCAGCATTATAGTCATATTTGGAAAACATGCTTCAACAGTTTATTCAGCAGCAGAGTTTAACTGTTGGCTTGCTGAATTGCTATCACGCTGGCATATGAGTCAACTGATGAGTTTCTAAGTGAAGTATTCCCACCACAAAAGAATGGTTTTGAACTAATAATAGCGGCTACAGAACCCATATTGAAAGTAGACCGCATGAAACTATGAATACAAGGATATGTGAACCCAGAATATATAAATATACAAGGATATGTGAACTATGAATACAAGGATATGTGAATCCAGAATATATAATTATAGAGATGCTAAAGTTTTCCACAATCATACCTCTCGCGACACTGCTTGCCAATGCGTCCAGGTAGATGTTGAGCAATGGCTGACCATTTTTTGGCCCCATACTGCTTTACTAACTGAACAATTATTTCATCCTCCTGTATCCATAATTTTGGATATAATTAGAGGATATGTGAACCCAGAATATATAAATATACAAGGATAGATTAACTCAGGAAACCATTCTCAAAAGGAGAGCAAAAATGACATTGTCTCACCTCTCTAGACCAAGGACCTTTGACCAGTTCTGGGTTTAAAACTTTCTGCCACCTGTGTAAGAACTGAACATCCGTACGATCCTTGAAACATTCCGCTGCATTTATCGTAGTATAATATTATAATAACTTCATGGCTTTATTTTACAAAGACAGACACAAACCACTATAGAGAAAATCCACAAATAATTGCTATAACAGTATGTTTCAGAGTGAGATAGACTTCTCACTGGACCATATTAAAATAGAAATCACAGCATACGACAGAGAGGACGATAAGGACAAGGCAGTGGATGTCGGATAGTGTTGCTGTGATCGCGCTCTTAATGTACCATGTTAATACAAGTTGCATGAATTAAAGACCAAGAAAGAAGCAAAAAGAATGCCTCTGATTGTGTTTGACTGGGAACAGGACATAAGCATATTGGGCTCTTTCCAAGGTTCGAGTACGAAAACGGAAGTAGATATGCGGTAGGCACTAGGTAGTATAAGAAGAATGGTCTCTGTCAAAACCTAATGAAGCAGTCAAATTTATCAAGTTGATTACTTAAAGAAATGGTTATAGCAGTCAAATTTATCAAGTTGATTACTTAAAGAAATGGTTATGTACTCCCTCCGTCCCACTCATAGTTGTTGTTAGAATATAATAAGGGTATTTATGTCATTTAGCATTATTAAATGTAACTGAGTATATAAAGGCTCAGTAGACCTAATAGCCAATAAAAAGTAATCTCTCCATCTAAGCGCAGCTTTCTTCTTCCTTCTGTCTTCTTCCTTCTTCTTCTTCTCTTCTTTATTTACATGGTATCAAAGCCCGGTTAGGAACTAAAGACTCTGAACAAACAAAGATCGACGTTAGATGCGCTGACTAACGTCGACAGAAACTTAAGCGCAGATCTCAATAAAATGATTGACTGAGTTTGAGACTCCTGAATTGAAATCAGAGATCAGGGTTTTGCTCGCAAGGCTGAGGCGTTTCCGGTAGTGGTGGTTGGCGGCAGAGACAATACCGGAATTTGATACACGCGCCGGCAGAGGGTGGCGCGTGGATCAGGCTGAGGAACCCTAGCTCTCGGAAATTGATGCAGAAGAGTGATAGATTGGTATTATTGTGAGAATTGTGGTGACATTGTTCAATTGTTGAAAGTCTGAATCAACATTGAGATGGCAGAATCTGGAAAATCTGTTGTCGAACCCGTTGTGACTGTGGTGTCTGCTCAGTCTCGGTTAATTGATGTTATGTTAGAGGCGGATGGCTCTAACTTTGCGGAATGGAGGTTTTTAGTTAAAGTAAACATGGGTGGTGTTAATATGGATGGGCACTTAGTTAATGCATGTCCTACTGATGAAAAGGAGGCCAAGGTGTGGATGGAGGAGGATAAAAGAATGTTTCCGAAGATTGTGAATTGTATTAGTCGGAAAGTAATACTATCTATGCAACATTGCACTACAATTAAGGAACTATGGGATCTCTTAAACAAGTGGTTTTCGGGGGCAAGTAACCTGAATAAGTTATATAACTTATCGCAGGAGGTTCATCGCCCAAGTCAAAAAGGGCGTAGCATTATGGATTATTACTATGACTTTAAGCGTGTTAGCGAGGATTTTAATGCAGCTCTGCCTATCTCTAGTAATGTAGAGGAGATGAAGGCTCAACGTGAAAAGTTGGTGATGTTTGGATGGATATCCGGCTTAGACAAAGAATATGATGTGATTCGATCTCAGTTACTGTCCAGTAAAGATTTAGATTCTTTGTCTGATGCATTATCTAGAGTTGTAAATGCATCTGGAAGCAGTGGTCCATCATCATCAGGTGTAGACGTATCTGAGAGGTCTGCTTTGGTGTCGCAAGGTAGTGGATATCGTGGAGGTAGAGACGGTGGTCGAGGTGGTTTTCGAGGTGGGGCACGTGGTGGCAGACAAACAGGAGGTCGTGGTGGATTTAAAGTATGTTATAATTGCGGCAGTACCAGCAGCAGCAGCAGTATCAGCAGCAGTCGAGGTTTGCCCATGCAGTATCTCACACAGATGAGCCTGCTTCTCCATCACAGACACGTAATGTTGTTATGAGCGACGAGGAGTTTGCTAAGTATACTCAGTATCAGGTGTCTCAACAGCCTTCTTCATCCTCTTCTTCCAAAGCTACTTTAGCCAAGTCAGGTAAACCTGTAGCATGTCTTTCTTCAAATAAACATTGGGTAATTGACTCCGGGGCCACCGATCATATGACAGGTGAACCAAATGTCTTGTCCACCTATAAATCCTCTAATAAGTGTAGTAGTGTTACACTAGCTGATGGGTCCTCATCCGTGATACTCGGTAGTGGTAGTGTCGATGTCAATTCTAATTTACGTTTGTCATCTGTTTTCTATTTACCGAAATTTCCTTTCAACTTATTATCTGTGAGTCAAATTACAAAGGCCTTACAATGTTCTGTTTCCTTCTTTCCTGGCTATTGTTTGTTTCAGGATTTGTTGACACAGAGGATTATTGGTAGAGGACGTGAATCCAATGGACTATATGTGCTTGATGAGGCTGTTGTTGCTGATCCTTCTCGTGTTACATCAGTTGCTTGTCAAAGTTCTCTTTCTCCCTTCCAACTTCATTGTCGTTATGGTCATCCTTCTTTACCCGTTTTAAAGAAATTATGTCCTGAATTAGCGTCTGTTTCTACTTTACTTTGTGAGATATGTGAGTTAGCTAAGCACCATCGAGGGTCATTTTCTCCTAGAGTCAATAAAAGGGTTGCATCCCTGTTTGAGTTAGTTCACACTGATGTTTGGGGTCCTTGCCCTATACCGTCTAAAAGTGGTATAAGGTATTTTGTTACATTTGTTGATGATTATTCCAGAAGTACTTGGTTATATTTGATGAAATCAAGAGATGAGTTGTTTGATATATTTTGTTCTTTCTGTGCTGAAATAAAAACTCAGTTTGGTTGTCCTATTCGTAATCTCAGAAGTGATAATGCTAAAGAGTATTTTTCTGGGATTTTTTCTTCATTCATGTCACAAAATGGAATTATTCATCAATCTTCTTGCATTGTCACTCCACAACAGAATGGTGTTGCTGAACGAAAGAATCGCCATCTGTTAGAGGTGGCTCGAGCATTACTATTTCAAATGAATGTCCCGAAAATGTTTTGGGCTGATGCAGTTCATACAGCTACTTTTCTTATTAATCGTCTTCCATCTTCGGTACTTGATGGGAAAATTCCATATTCTATTCTTCGTCCTTCTCAGTCGTTGTTTCCAATTGCTCCCAAAATATTTGGTTGTACTTGTTTTGTTCAGGACGTTCGTCCAAGGGTTGGTAAGTTAGACCCGAGGGCATTAAAATGTGTGTTTGTTGGATATTCACGCACTCAGAAAGGGTATAGATGTTATTCTCCTGATCTTGGTCGATATGTGGTTTCTGCTGATGTTACATTCTTTGAGTCAAGTCCATATTATGGTAGTGAACAGGAATCCACTTCTATTCCTTCCCTGAATAATGATGATGATTTCCTTACCTATACTGTTGTCAGCTCATATCCAGGTTCTATATTAGAGACATCCTCTCGTCCTCCTGTCACTCATGTTTATACTAGACGTCCTCCGCAATCAGTAACAACTTCACCGCCATCAGTACCACCTGTTTCTGAGGATTCACCTTCTGTACCTGTCTCCTCGTCAACAAATCCAGATCTTGATCTCCCTATTGCCATTCGCAAAGGTAAACGTACATGTGCTCATCCCATTTCCTCTTATGTCTCATATGATCATTTGTCAGATTCCTCTCACTTGTTTGTTGCTTGTCTTGACTCGGTGTCCACTCCTAAAAATGTGTCTGAAGCTCTATCTCATCATGGTTGGAAATCTGCTATGGAAGAGGAAATGAAAGCTCTTGAACATAATGATACTTGGGAGCTAGTTTTTCTTCCTGATGGTAAGAAAACGATTGGGTGCAAGTGGGTGTATGTAGTTAAAATGAATCTCGATGAATGCTTGTTGCTCGGTTGAAAGCCAGGTTAGTGGCTAAGGGTTATGCTCAAGAGTATGGTGTTAATTATACTGATACTTTTTCTCCGGTGGCTAAATTGACCTCTGTTCGCCTTTTGATATCACTGGCTGCTTCTAATCACTGGTCGTTGCACCAATTAGATGTGAAGAATGCATTTCTTCATGGTGACTTGCATGAAGAAGTATATATGGAGCAAACTCCAGGGTTTGTTGCTCAAGGGGAGTATGAGGGAAAGGTTTGCAAGCTAAAGAAGTCATTATATGGGCTAAAGCAATCTCCTCGAGCTTGGTTTGCACGGTTTAGCTGTGTGGTGCTCACATTTGGTTTACAAAGAAGTACATGTGATAATACTTTATTTTTTAGGCATACTAGCGATGGTTGTATTATGCTAATTGTGTATGTGGATGATATTGTAATCACAGGTAGTGATTTGAATGGGATTAACGCCCTTAAGTCTTATCTGCAAACACAATTTCAGACAAAGGACTTGGGTACTCTGAAGTACTTTCTTGGGATCGAAGTGGTTAGGTCCAAGAAAGGGATATTTCTTTCACAGAGAAAGTATGTTCTTGATATACTTGAGGAAACCGGATTACTTGGGGCGAAACCATGCGATACTCCAATGGATCCTAACGTGAAGCTTGTAGCAGGTGAAGGGGAGATATTTGAAGATCCAGAGCGGTATCGGAGATTGGTTGGTAAGTTAAATTATCTTGGAGTGACTCGTCCTGATATTGCATTTCCTGTGAGCGTGGTGAGTCAATTTATGAGGTCTCCCAGCGTCACTCACTGGAATGCATTAGTCAGGATATTAAAATATTTGAAAGGGGCACCCGGAAGAGGTTTATTATATGCTGATTATGGGCATATGCAAGTAGAGGCTTTTTCTGATGCTGATTGGGTAGGATCACCGGGTGATCGTAAATCTACAACAGGCTATTGTGTGTTTGTGGGTGGTAATTTGGTTTCTTGGAAAAGTAAGAAACAAAAGGTAGTGTCAAGGTCGAGTGCAGAATCTGAGTACCGTGCTATGGCCCAAACAACTTGTGAACTCATGTGGATACAACAATTGATGGAAGAGATTGGCTTTGGGATTGCTGTACCAATGAAATTGTGGTGTGATAATCAAGCGGCAATGCATGTCGCTACAAATCCGGTCTTTCATGAAAGGACCAAACATATCGAGATTGATTGCCATTTTGTGAGAGAAAAGATTCTACAAAAGCTAGTTTCTACTTCTTATGTGCGGACAAAAGAACAGCTTGCTGATGTATTTACTAAAGGCTTAACTCGGGTGCGAGTAGATTATATTTGTAACAAGCTGGGCATGATAAATGTTTATGCTCCAGCTTGAAGGGGAGTGTTAGAATATAATAAGGGTATTTATGTCATTTAGCATTATTAAATGTATCTGAGTATATAAAGGCTCAGTAGACCTAATAGCCAATAAAAAGTAATCTCTCCATCTAAGCGCAGCTTTCTTCTTCCTTCTGTCTTCTTCCTTCTTCTTCTTCTCTTCTTTATTTACAGTTGTTAAAGGCGAAAAGCGAGAGGCGGGCGAGAGGTTCCTAGAAAAGGCGAATGGCAAGGCAGTTGAAAGGCAGCCGAAAGGCGAGCAAGGCGGTAAAATAGAACAAAAAGACTAGTACAATAATATATATGTAAAATATACTAAACAAAGCTTAAACATGTTAAGAACAAGAACTTTTGCATTAAATAAAGGTCACAATGTCACATGTAATAGCAATTTAACAAAATTAAAACACCCCAAAAGTGAGAATTATATGACAAAAAACACATTTGATGTTCAAATCAGTAAACGAATAGTCATTTAAAAGGGTGAAAATAAGTGAATTCAAATATATAATTTCAAACATATGATTTCATACCTAGAGATGAACATAAGATATAGTTAAAACTTCAAAACGACAAAAAGAGACTCATAGTAAACAGAAAAAAAAAAAAAAAAGTAAATTAGTAAACATAATAAAATTTGCAAAACTCCTTTTACAAGTTTGAGTAAAGCAAGCTTTCGGTAGTGTTTTTGTCGCACTTCTTTGTCGTCGTTCTAATTCGTTATTTATCACTTGTTTTCTTTTGATCGCTAGAGAGAAATTACGGATATCTTTCTTTCTCATGCGCGACACAAGCTATCTTTACCACGTGTTTTCTCAAAAGAACACATTTTAAGTTAAAATATTAAAACTAAAATTTCAAAATGGCCTAGTTTAACATTACACATACGCCTATTGTGCCTTTTGACACAAACTCCTCACGCCTCTCGCCATAACCAAGAAAGGCCTCGCCTGACCAAGAAGGCGCACAATAGCCCGCCACAAAATCAAAAGGCGGTTGACCCCTAAAGGTGCCAAAAGGCGAGGCGGGCGAGAGAGGCGCTAGCCTTTCGCAACTATGGTCCCACTACAAACTACACACATTCCTCATATGACGTCCCACTATAAACTACACACTTCCTAAAATGTAAACGTTTTATTACTTTTATATTTATGAGACCCACATGTCATACTCACGGCAACAATTCAGTTATTATTTCCTACCCCACTTGCTTTCTGCTACCTCACTTTTCATACTCACAACACCTATTCCACTAACACTTTTGTTTAATTCCCGTGCAAATAGTAAGTGTGTATATTGTAGTGGGACGGAGGGAGTATATGTTGAGTTACACGATGTTATATGTTGAGTTACAAGATGTTAAAAAACTATAACAAATGCTGAATACATTGATAAAGAAAACACGACTAATCCTCATTAGAGGATAAATGGAATCTATATCCAACCTACTTGGAATCAGATACAGAAATCCTACTCCGTCGCATTTAGCTCCATCTTGGACACAAAGATCACACTAGATTTTGTGATCTTCAATCTGACCAACAGAACCCTCCTAACACATTTGAGATTTTACCAGCAGAGTGAAGGATAGGTAAATATGGGACTGATTATTGGTTGAAACTAGAGTCATGTCCAACTCTAGATTGGAAGAATGAAAAACATAAAAAACTTAAATCAGTTAAACCATACAGCTATCTCCCATTGTCGAGGCTTGAAACTAGCAAAAGGATACAACGCTAGGCATAATAGATAAAATGATCAATTCATATGAAGAATATATGTACATATTACAAAATAACAATGATTACATCATAAGAATTTTTAAAACTGATTCTCACAAGGATAATTAAGCAGATTAAGTTCGCGATCTAAACCTGCTGTGCAATATGACCTGCAAGTACCACGTCGACACGTAGTGCACCCAGGGCATCTTCAGTCCTCACCATACCCCACTCGCTGGAGCATCCCGCGCATATATATGCAAGTGTTGGAAGGACAAGACAAAAGCACCACCGATGAATGCACAAAGACAAATGCATCTTTTGTGCAAGGTTTGTTGACTTTGTTCCTTACATTTAGGATCAGCAGAGTTGCGGACTGGAGTGTGAAGTGTAAAGCTCAGCCACATGGCCGGATCATATCAGTGCATGTACACTGTTTACTGTGTCATACAGACTGCATATGTTTCTCTCTGACCACCAATGAATATATATCTCACGTCATTTATGAGGCAAGACGGAGAGCAAGGTCAAGTGTTATTTTATGAGGCAAGACAATCCTTATGGCTTCCTTCCTATATGGGAGGCTGCCCCCTTGGGAGTCTGTTGGATAATTTGGACGGAGAGGAATCGCAGGACTTTTGAAAACATTGAAATGTTTGTCTCTAGATTGAAGCCGTCTCCCTGGTTCACACATTTGTTTGGTGTGGAGTCAGTGTTGTCTTCGGGCAATTCTTCTGTAGAGTTTGTGGATAGTATTGATGTTGACTAGGTTCTTTTGGTCGAGTATGCTCCTAATGTACACAGGCTGTGTCACATGTTAACTAGGTTCTGATTTGCACATAATTGTCAAAGGCGAAAGGCTAGAGGCAGAGAGAGGCAGGCGAGATGTACTTGGAAAAGGCGAAAGGTGAGGCGGGCGGCAAAAAGGCGAGCAAGGTGGAAAATAGAACAAAAAATTATAATATATATATAGATATATAGATATAGATATATGTATATATATATATATATATATATATATATATATATACATGCAACACATATACAAAGCATAAAACATGTTATGAACAAGAATAAAACATTAAGTAATTGTCACAATTCCACATATAATAGTATCCTAATATAATTCAAACCTCAAAAGTAAGAATTCTAAGACAAAAGGTGCATGAATTTAAATTAAGAAGTTCAAATTAACAAAACAAGTTCTAGTTTAAGAAATTGAAATAAACTTAAACCTTAAACATTATCAAGAAAAGAAATCAAGTTCTAAAGTCATGCAAAAGTAAATGAAAATTTGAAGAGCAGGGGACTGTAAAAAAAAGAAAAAAGAGAAAAAAAAAACACAAAAAGGCGAGAGGCGGGCGAAAAAAAGGCGAGCAGGGCGTACGCCTCATAAGAAAGGCGCACATCCGCCTGCCTGGCTAGAAAAAGGCGATGGACCCCTCAAGGCGCCAAAAAGGAGAGGCGGGCGAGGCGATCGCCTTTGACAACTATCGATTTGCACCGGTGATTCAAGATTTTTATGGTTTAGTGAAACTCACTAGTAACATGAAATGGGTTTAGGTCTAAAAGGCAACAGTGTTAGGATTTGAATCCCTTGAGCCAGCTGAACTTCGACAGATGAGTTAATGGATGATGAGTTCAGTGTTCACATATTTTAGATAATAAGGCAGAAGCTAAAATGTATGGCTGCAGGAAGAAGAAACTTGCGGCCCTCATAGCTCTTCTGTTGATGATTAATTAAATGGATATAATTTCTCAACAAATATGTTTTTTTTGAAAGATTCAGCTTTTGAAATTACAGCTTAAACTGGCTCAAATTTGGTCAAACTAAATAAACAAATAACCAGCCCATGACTCTGTATATTAAATTTCTTATCAAACTAGAAGAAAAGGTTCTGCTCTCACAATAGACATAAATAACTTAAATAGCTCCAGAGGGCAGTTGGGGATCGAATCAGATGTAAACATTAGAGCTACCTATGTATAAATGAAAATTGAGGTGCTTAAGGAAGATTAATGTGTTGCATGTAAAGAAGATACCTATTTTTTTCCAATTCTTTCCTTTGAAACGTTGGACAGCTTGGCACAAAATGTCATCCTACACACAAAATAAAAATAAATAAAAAGTGAGAATCCATCACATTCACACTTCAGACTAATAGAAAGTGCTAAGTAGAAGAAATTCTGCTGAAAACAACAAAAAAGGAAACCTCTGCCGCATAAAATACAATTATAGCAGCATAAAGCCATAGATGGATGTATGTATGTGTTGTTCAAATCAAGCGTAGAAGCAGCCCATAAGTACAGTAGCTTGTTGTCAAGAAAAAATCCAATAGAGAGATATAAAATAAACAAAATAAACCAAATCAAAATAATATACTATGTTTGAGCAATTTGCAAGAGGAATGCAACAAATTCAGAAATGCATGGAATAAGAAGAACTTCTGTATCAACTAGATATTGTGATGCTCAGACCCTTCACTTTTGCCAAAGTACTCTGGTCCAGAGATAGGACATGGGTGTGGGTATGGGTGTGGCTATTTTACACTAAATTTGGTGTAAAATCTTAAAAATTTGGAGGATCCGACCCTCAGATCCGTACCCGTGTAGGACACTCATACCCGAGTCCGAGCATCATAGACTAGATATAGAGGAAAATGACAAGATGTTATCACTACTACCAAATACTTGAGACGGAGCATGGGATAAAAACATGTCTTCATGGAATGGATGCAGTGTATTAACTTTTTTAGTACAGAACCCATGCAATTAGACACATTCAATGACGTCGGAACACCTAAGCAGCTGTAACAATAGGTATTTAAACAATATTCAAAGAGAAGTCTAGACGGTAAAGCTCATTACCTCTTCAGCAGTCCATTGTCCCTTGGTAGAACGTCTTGTAGGGCCAGTAGTCCTCCTATACACATGAATAATGTTGTTAGGCTAGGATTAAATTAAAACATGAAACAAGTGACCTAGCAAAAGTAAAATTAAATTAAAGCTTTGTACTTATACTACTTTCAAGACCAGATATGATTAAGCTAGAAGAATGAAAGCTTATGCCTGCATGTACAACATCTTCAACATATGAAGTGCCTGAACCAATTGTGGGTTTTTCAGTTTAACATTGGGGAAGCAAAACTCCTTAGACATGACATGTCTGACAAAGAATCCTAACCCCTCCACCCATAACCACACATGAAAGCTTTCCCTGCTCTGTACCGCATCAATTTTTTGCTTTTAATCATTTCAAGGATCTGTCAGACATATTCGCAATGACTTGAAGTAGAAATTCAGGTTGATAGAGTTAAGAACCTCATGAATACTGTCACGGAATCACACTTATAGTTCAGAAAACATAAAACTTCTACTCCTTCCTTCCAAAATGAAGAAACATACTTTGACTTACTCCCTCCATCCCATAATACTGGTTACTTATTTCCCATTTGGGCGTCCCATAATAAATGTTACTGTCCCAAAATGTCAATGGGACCCACTTGCTATGCCCACAACAAAAATTGTTCTACCCTACTTTCTTTCTCCTACTTTACTTTCATGCTCACAACACTTAATTTTCCTTAATTCCAGCGCATTCAATTTTGGTGACCAATATTATGGGCCGGAGGGAGTATATCCCAACTAAAAATGGTTAAAAGAAACTAATTCACTCAAATATAATTATGATTTTGCTACCAAAACTTTAACTAGCTTGTTACATGGTAATTCCCGTTCACAAACACATAGGTTACTAAGGATATGATGTTAAAGGAAAGAACATGTGCCTCATACGCAGTGGTGTAACATGTGGTCGACAAGTCAAAGATGGCCATCAAGTCAAAGATTATGAATGACCCTGAAGGTGCTTTGGAGTCATGGAACGAATCTCTCCATTTCTGCAAATGGGAAGGTGTAACATGTGGTCGACACCATAGGAGAGTCACTGCTTTGGATATTTCCTCCAGAGGTTTATCTGGTTCTTTGTCTCCATTTGTAGGAAACTTGAGCTTCCTCAGGGTGTTATGGCTTTGCAATAACACATTTGACGGTGTGATCCCTACTGAAATAGGCCGTTTATTCAGATTGGAGCAAATATTTTTGTTCAATAACTCATTTGGAGGACATCTTTCGGCTAGTCTATCAAACTGCACAAACCTAAAAGACCTTTGGGTAGATAAACAATAAGCTTGTTGGGACAATCCTACAACAAGTCAGTTCTCTGTTGAAGCTTGTAATTCTTAGTATTCACAAAAACAACTTCACAGGAGAAATACCTCCTTCCATTGGGAATCTCACTTCTCTCGAAGTAATTTGATTGGAATTGGTGGTATTAGCCGTGTATACAAAGGGGTCTTTGAAGACGATGGAGCGATCGTTGCTGTCAAGGTACTAAACCTTGTCCTCAGAGGAGCTTCAAAGAGTTTCATGGCAGAGTGTGAAGCCTGGAGAAATATTCGACACCGTAACCTTGTAAAGATCATTTCTGCCTGCTCCTCAGTTGATTTTCAAGGTAACGATTTTAAAGCTCTAGTTTACGAGTTCATGGAAAACGGAAGTCTAGAGAGTTTTTTACATCCAATTCCAGGGACACTCAACAACAGAGAGAAAATGAGTTGCAGAGACTAAGCCTTCTTCAAAGATTAAGCATTGCCATAGATGTCGCCCATGCCATTGATTACCTTCATCACCGGTGCGAGATTCCTATCATACACTGTGATTTAAAGCCGAGCAACATTTTACAAGATGGAGACATGGTCGCTCATGTTGGGGATTTTGGGCTCGCAAGGTTTTTCCTTGCAGAAGTTTCAAATATCAACCAAAGTAGTTCCATTGGCTTAAGAGGAACTATTGGCTATACACCTCCAGGTAACCATTCTTCATTTGATCCCTTCCGCATGGATACAACAAGGGCTTGCACGGCGGTATGGGTATTATTTGCAAAAAACAAAGCTATAAACTGATTTAGGCCCTAACTTTCCCGAATCTAACAATAAATAACTACATAAAACTCCTTATTAAAATCAACTAAGGGAAATGAAAAAGGAGAAGGTATCTCTTAACTGACTTGAAACTAACCTTCAAATCAATAAATCTCGTCTCGAAGGTGGATCCAGTTGCATTATCATTTAGAAGAAGTTGGATTTACTTTATTCATAAGAGCTGGTCTCCCATGAGAACAGCTATATCCGTCTCATGGATGAGACGGGTCGGAATGACCCGAAGCCCGGACACATCTCGTGTGAGTTCACACGAGACACATCTCGTGTGAACTCACACGAGACACATCTCGTGTGAGTTCACACGAGATGTGTCTCGTGTAAACTCACACGAGATGTGTCTCGTGTATATAGGAAAAAATACTATTACTTTTCTGTATATATGTATTACTTTAATGTATACAAACTATTACTTTATATGCATACAATTATTACATTATGTTATAGTAACTATTACTTTTCACAAGAATTTGTTGGTGGGTGGACCAAGGCATGGAATGACTTGGGCGAGCGCTGATACACCTTGGCGCGGGTCATGGATCCGACCCGTCTCATGAATGAGACGGGTATTCATGTTCTCACGTGAGTTTTTGTCATAATAGTGCAATTTTCTATTAAGGACCAATAATTGGGATAAGGGATGGAACTAAACATGTTTACTGATTGAATAGACCCTACTATGCACCAGGGGCGGACACACCCTTTGCAAAGGGGGTGGAGGGAAACCCCCCAAAGTCAAGGTTGACCTGCAAAAATATTAAAAAATAAAAAAAATTAGTACTAAGTGCACCCCCACCCACTTACCAGTTTGCTCACCCCCTTGGCCAAAAACAGACGCTTAGTATGTAATAAACAATTAATTTTTTGAAGTTTTTGGTTAATGTAATTTGTGAAACCCCTCCATTTTGGTTCTGGGTCCGCCCCTGCTATGCACCACCTTCCATAACACACACACATGAAATCACTCACAAAATTCTACCTGCCCTTCAATTTCCCCAAATTCTCTTTGCTATTTTAGCCCTCCTTCAAGATAAAAAATCAAAAAGAAAATTGAATTCATAATTATAAACACGCCATGGGTTATTGACAGGACTGAACAGAATCAACATATATATATATATATATACACGGAGTATATAGAAACAATGAGACGTGATTTACCGGGCAAAGGTGTTGGGGGCAACGAATCATCTTGCATTGCAGGTTGAGAACGACTTTCCAACAAGAAGACGCCGGAAAACATTCTCTTTGGTTAATTGGGGAAATGTTTTCTAGTTTAATTGGTCCACGTTGTCAAATTATATTTTGAAAAACCCCTACATAACTTTATAATGTTTGTAAATGTCAAACATACCCTCATTACCCTTATTGGCCAAACCCATAAAAACAGTCTCTTCTGCTATCCCACTCTCACCACAAACGCCCACTCTCACCACAAACGCGCAAGGTGTTAATTTCTAAACAATAATGAGTACACCCATTAAAATATACTCCATATACTATAGTATATTAAAATAGGCAAAAAGATGTGCCGAGGCTTTTCAAATTCGACTATTAGTTGAATATATTAGACAATAATAAGGGGTATGGTATTAGGTACCCTTATATAGGAGTATATAATAGAAATATCATATTAGGTATGTTATTAGATACTCTTATATAGGAGTATATAATAGAAGTATAGACTAGGGTATGTGAATAGGTATAAGTAGTAATAAACATATACTTTTATATACTCCCTCCGTCCCAATTTAAATGTCCAAACTTTTCATTTTGGGCGTCCCATTTAAAATGTCCCATTTTCAAAAAAGAAAAGTTTTTTTCACTATTCCACCCACTCATTTTCTCTCCTACTTTACTTTTACACTCACAACATTCTCTCTCCTAACTATTCCTCCCACTCATTCTCTCTCCTATTTAATTTTGCATACTCACAACATTTAAACTTTTTCTCTTTCCTACCTCACTTTTTCTCTTTCCTACCTCACTTTCCTTAATTTCCGCGTCGGACCCATTTTTGGACATTTAGATTGAAACGGAGGGAGTATATAATAGAAGGTATAGACTAGGTAGGCTATGCATTTAAAAAGGCTAATAAATTGATACATTATCAACTTTTTGGCTTCTTATGTATTGATTATCCTAATTCAACTTTTCATATATAAAAATGCATTATTTTATTTTCGAAATACATATAATTTTGCTTGAAAATATGATAATAATTAAAGAAATTTATTTTAGTAATCCAAAAGGCAAAAAGATGTTTAATGTTTTTATTTAAAAACACTAATAAATTTATACATTATCAACTTTTCACCTTCTTATGTATTGATTATCCTAATTCCACTTTTCATATACAAAAATGCATTATTTTATTTTTGGAATACATATAGTTTTGCTTGAAAATATGATAATAATTAAAGAAATTTATTTTAGTAATCCAAAACGCAAGTCCCATTGAATCTCTTGGAGGAAGATCAGTAGGTGAGGAGTGAGGCAATTTGTTGCTCATTCCATGACTTTCACGTAAATGACTTATGACCATGTTCTTCAAACCATCACTTGGAGTTATTTTCCTTTATATCCATATCTTTTTTTCTCTCATTTTCTTCATCATTGCCGCCACCATTTGCCGAAATTTTATGTTACCACGACATGCCAAGGTTAGTGAAAGACCCATATTAGGTGTTCTTTTGTATTGTTTTTTTTTTATGTATAATTAATTTAATTAATTTTATTTATTTGTGATTTTGATCTCATGATTTTATGTTAACTTGGTTTTGAGTGATCTCTTGATTATGATTTTCAAGATTATTTTTTATTGATTTTAACTTATTGTTTATGTGATTTTTAGATTACTAATTTGTTTTTTACTCTTTAAATAGCATTTTATTTCAAATTTTGAACAATATAGAACTTGATTTACTTAAGAACTCATTTTGTTTTCTTCGAAATTTAACTTTTTCTTTTGATTTTCATTTTCCTAATATTTTTTCTTTTGAGCTAAAATACATCTTCACTCAAATAGAAACTCTATTTGAAATTCTTTACATTTCTTTCGTCTTTTTATTAGATTTTTTTTCATATTTCTTTTTAATTGTTGTATTTTTTTCATTGGTTTTAGATTTTGTTTACATTTTTAGTAAGTTTTTATATTTATTTTGAATTTATAATTGCTCTTTTGTCCATTTTTTTGCAGTTTTGTGAAGAACTACTTTTTTTTTCTCACTTTTTTTTTGTATATTTAAAAGTAAGTTTTCATATATTTTCTATTCTATTTGTTAGGTTTGCTTATTTTGGTTACAATTTTGAATAACTATATTTATTTCGTTGGTTTTAATTTTAATTTTACTATATTTTGAATATATATTTTCTTTTATTTATAATTTTGTATTAATTTTAATTAAATTTTTAAATTTATCTTGATTCTATTGTTGGCTCTATCTATTTTTATTAAGATTAGTTAAATTTATTTTATTTTTCTTTTTAATTTTTTGTTTTTTATTGAAATTTTGTGTAGATCTATAATTTCTTACTTTTTGTTTAGTCATTCATTTAACTTTTTTGTATTTAATAGAAATTTTTCATATATTTTTTTTATTCTATTTATTGATTTTACTTATTTTGATTATAAATTGTTAAGAGCTTTAATTTTTTATTAGATTTTAATTTTCTGTTTGTTATTTCCTTAACAAGATTTTTCACAATTTTTCATATTTTTTGTGTTTTTTTTTGTTGTCTTTATCTATTTTTATATCAATTTGTGAAAAATATATTTTTCTTTAGTTTTCCTTTCTTAAATTAGTAATATTTATATTTATTTTTCATGAAGAAATGCTTATTTTTTAATTTCTTTTAGTTTTTGTATTGTTAGAAAGTTTTTGTATTTGTTTTAATTTTATTTATTGTTTTTTTTTTATTTTATTGCGATTTGTGAAAAACTATACTTTTTATTTTCTATAATTTTTTTTTATTTACTTAGTTTATTTATTTAATTGTAAGTGTTCATATTTGTTTTGATATAATTATTCCTTTTACTTGATTATGATTTGTGATTTAGTTTTTCTTTTTGTTTTTTTTTTGTTTTTATTGTTATTTCTTTTAGTTTTCTTTAGATGACTACTCAATGAATCTAATATTTGTTTTGATATAATTATTCCTTTTACATATTTAATTTTAAGTGTTCATATTTATTTATTTATTTAATTGTAAGTGTTCATAGTTGCTTTTTATCTATCTATTTTTATTGAAATTTTGAAAGAAATAAATTATTTTTTTATTTTTTGTTTGAAGGAAATAATAATTTTCAGTAACTCGGAGTTACTGAACCCGTGCGTAGCACGGGCTTTTTACTAGTTTTATTATGTTTTAAACTATTGTATATTGTATCATGTATCATGTGCAATAATTTAAAATATACTCCCTCCGTCTCAGACCAAGGGTTCTACTTTCCCTTTTGATTCGTCCCAAACCAAGAGTTCATTTCCATAAATGGCAAGTATTTTAATATATTTATACCCTTATAATTTAATATATTTACAAAAAAACCATTCATTATACCCTTATAAAGTTAACATATTTACAAAAAAATTAATCATTAACTTACTATTCCTCCCACTCATTCTCTCTCCTATTAAAAAACCAATCATTAACTACTATTCCCTACCCCATATTACAAAAAAAACCATTCATTATATTCTTATAAAGTTAACATATTTACAAAAAAACCAATCATTAACTACTATTCCATATCCCACATTTAACTTTTATTCATTTTTTAAAAAATTTCTTAAGAAGCGTGAAATCCCCCCAATGACCCTTGGTTTGGGACGAAGGGAGTAATATTTTTAACCGATAGCACCAATTAGGTGATGGAAATACCCATTTGGCCACCTCTACAAGTGGGCACTCCTCCTTCTCCCATTCGCTTCGTGTCTCTTCTTTAGAATCTTCTTTCTCTTTTGTCCAACCACCATTTCTTCCTTTCTGTATATTTGTAATAATCATTGCTACTCCCTCTGTTGGGGTTAGAGTCATAACCAAGAACAAGGTCAAGGTAGGATAAATGGAAGAAAATTCGTGGCCTAAAAATTGGGAAAAAAGTTACGCACGACATGCGTGCAAAGCGGCTCGACCGTGTCAAAGTGGAATTTAAAGTACGGAGCCTCGTATCAGTAGGAAACACGCACGGCCATGTGAATGGGCAGGAGGCGTGATCGACCTTTACTTGGAAATTTGTTGTGGTGGATCTCTTTAAAAAATGTGATGGATCTCTTGCTTGGAAAGAAAGAAGTCCTTTATTGGACATGAATCCTTATTGGCCTAGGACTTGGATTTATAGCACTGTAAATATATGTGATAACCTAGAATCAAATGTTTAACATCATTGAAAATAGTGGAGAATATTTGGCTTGGTAGCGCCCCCGGACGTAGTTGTTGTTCTAACAAAACGGGTAAACAATTCTTGTGTGTTTTCTTGCGTGTGATTTACTTTTCGTGTGTGTTTCTTATTAATCTCCCTATAGCTTGGGCATTTTGCTGCGTGATTTCCCAACAAGCGGCATCGAGCTTTGGTTTTCGAATCATTGCTTGGTGTGAGCATGGTGAATTTTCAATGCACGAGTCGCCACTTAATATTTATTTTATTGGAAAGCATAAGAAAAACCTTTTTGATTGATTATATGAGATTCAAAGGTTCGGGAGTTAGTTATGGAATTGGAAGGTCGTGGAGCACCAATTCCACCCCATCTTAGAATTGGTCTTGCTTCAATGTATTATCAACTTGTTCATATAAATAAAAAGGAAATAATTATACAAAACAAATTAGTACTATTAATTAGTTTGGAATGCCAGATAATGTGCAGACCATCTCCATGGATTGGAGATGCTCTAAGCTTAATCATTTGTTTTAATGGAATTACACTACTCAAAAAGCAATAGAGAGGATGAAAAGAGAGGATAAAAGGTGTTTAGGGAGTTTACCTTGAAAGATCTTAAGGTTACAAGTGATATCATTGACCAAGAGATTGAGGACGAATCAGAGAAAGATTTTGAGAATGTTTTATGCGTTCTTTAAGGGAGAAAACTTAGCAAAACGTGAGTTTGAGGCATAGTGAAAACAAGGAGGAGGAACCTTTGTATTTATAGTTGCTCATGACTTGATGACCAAGAAAGAGGAGTAGCGAGCAAGGTAAGAATCAAATACTTGATTTGGGAGAGGTTGATTAGGAAACAAATCTCTGACGAAGGTTCCTAGAAGTCCCAGATTAAGGTAATTTCCAGATTAGGAGAGTAGAGTTCAAGAATGAGGTCAAGACGGAGAAAATCAGATCATATTCTGTAGAGGGTGTCTCGTACGGGACAAGCATTGCAGTTTTACTGATTTGGCCTCTCTAGTTATTCAGTTAGTCAATTAAGTCCAAAACTAACGAAGTTAGTAAGAAACTACATGAAACATGTCGAAACTAATGAATTTACATAAAAACACAAAGGCGAGACCAAGAGTAGTGTAATCATGTATTAATGAGTTCAGAATGGGGTGTATACACTTGGCTTGTCTTATGCCATGGATTTCTTGGGGGCTTGTCTACTGCGACCCAATTGAAGTTGTTGAATCGGGTAGGGGAGGGGCTGCCCTACCCAGGGGTTTGACTGCCCCCTATAGCAGTAAGTTTGTCATTTTTTCTGGAATTGGGTGCGGGCGCACTCCTTGGCTGGTGCGGTCGCTCCTCGTACATTGCTGACTGTACCTTTTCTGTCAAACTTCCGCAGGCCATAACTTCTTTGTACGAACTCCAATTTGGACGTGCCATATATCGTTGGAAAGCTCATGACGAGTAATATCCAATAGTTTCAAGGTCACATCCTTACTGTCCTTTCCTTATATTCCTTCTTTCCTCCTTTGCCTCTCCGATCTTCCAATTTGGATCATTTCTTTTTGCACTATTTTAATCCATAATACATGTAAATTTCCTTCTATTCCCTGTACTCATAAACACTCCAAAACACCATTAAAAAAATAATACAACCCAAGGATGGGCATTAAGTAAGTCCAAAAGTATATCATTTAGATGTGTAGAAAGACATCAATCAACTACCGCCGTCAAACTCCTACTCGAGTATGATTTTCCAAACACTTTTCAGTGGCCAAAATGAAGCAATTGGTAGTGCCCGACCTTTTCATCTAGTTACCTAAGTAAGTTGGAGCTTATCAAAGCTTCAATATAGCTGTTGGTTGAGTCTTCACTTCAAGTGATCCTCCTTGCACATCCCCGCTCACTTGCCCGTTATCCAACCTTGAACTGTACGATCATCCATGCTCGAGAATGTCCTGACCTTTTCATGTCGCCTTAGCAACCCATCGTGTCACAATTATCCCAGACACCTCTCTCATGTTGGTGTCGTTGAATCCCCGTTCCCTCTGCCGACCGACTTGAATGCCCATCAAACTCTTCCCAATATACCGTTTCATAGAATTTATTCCACCCTGAGGATCACCATGGCCTTTCCGTCCTCCACTGGAATGCACCATTGCTTTCCCCAAGTGGACGTTGTTGCATATAGTGTACAACATCTTCTCCATACCACCCCGAGCTATCTGGTTAGCTCCCTTGGCACCCCTTCCATGTACCGAATGCGACCACACAAACTTCCCTATCTAGTTGCCCAATGTAAATTACGTTCCTCTTCAAATTCGAAATATGTAGCACATCACGAAGTCGCAACACAGTACCATCTGTTGCCTTTACTTGAGCGTCACCCTTCCCCACAATCTTGACCGATTATTATCTTCTAGATGAACAATCCAAAATTGTTGGAGTCATACAGCTCCATCATATCCGCACTAGTGGAAGAATGAAACGTAGCGCCTGAATCCAAAACCCACAAATTCGTCGGACTGCTCTCACTTAAGATTTATGCATCCGCGATCTCCTCTGCAACATTCAATCTCCTCTCATCACCCGACCCCTCTGAACAAGTCCTCCTAACATGTCTCATATTTCCACAGTTGTGGCACTTAATCGACTTTGATTTTCCAACCACCCTATTCTTTCCTTGATCGCTAGTTCAAGCCCTAATATTTGCCCTTTGCTTTTCCTACAAACTTCTTCGCCCAGGAATCACATCTACAAAGCCTTCCCCATTGATACATTAATAGTTATTGCGATTGTATCCCAACTATCTTTTGTCATCAAGAGTAAAACTTACCTAAGATAACTAGGTAGAGATAGAGTTGAATTCACTTATTTGTTTTGTTGCCGACATGCCCTCTATAAGATGGTATCAGAGCAGACTAGTTACACGTTCAGGCCCAATATCGGAAATTGACTAACCTTGCCTATAACATATAAAGATCATGGGTCACTCCCCTTAACACTAATTGATTTTAAGGTGAAACATCAGTCTTTAAGAATTTTTAAATGTAAACTTCCCCGCTGCTACTCCAAATACACATTTGCTCGGGTTGAGCTTCATGTCTTTTGTTCATAAATTGGCAAATGTTTCCTTTAGGTCGGCCACGTGACGTCCAGCCTTTGTTTTGATGACCATATCGTCAACGTAGGCCTCCATATTTTGGCCAATTTGTGAAGCAAAGACCTTGTTGACCATACGTTGGTAGGTCGCTCCTGCATTCTTTAACCCGAACGGCATCATGTTGTAGCAATAAATACCCCCAGCAGCTTGAAAAGCCATCTTGACAATATCATCTTCATACATATTGATCTGATGATAACCTGAATAGGCATCGAGAAAGCTGAGTGTGGAATGTCTAGCAATAGAATCAACGAGCTTGTCAATCCGAGGTAGAGGATAGCTGTCCTTTGGGCAGGCAAGATTAAGGTTGGTGAAGTCGACGCACATTCTCCACTTGCCATTAGATTTCTTCACCATAACTACATTGGCTAACCAGGTTGTATGTGTAGCTTCCTTTATGATATATGCACTTAAGAGTTTTTGTACCTCAAGTTTTATAGCCTCCTCTTTGTCGCGAACAAAGCTTCTCAATTTCTGAGATTTGGGTTTTATGGTCGGGTTGACCTCTAGCCTGTGAACAACGACCTCTTCCTTGATTCCCTTCATATCCTCCGCTCACTAAGCAAAGACGTCATTGCTTTCCTTGAGTAGCTTGACAATCTCCAATCTTTCTTCAGGTGACAACTACTTTCCAATTTGAATTTTCTGCTCGGGATAGGAAGGATTTGTTATCACTGCTTCCAGCTCGTCCACGGCTTCCAGCTCCGGACCATCTCTGAATTGTAGGGTTTCTATAATGATCTCTCGAACCCTCTGTCTTTCTTCAGCCCCCAAGTGCGGAGCTTCCTCAGCGATCATGTCATCTAGCTCATCTGCGATCTCACTGGTGGTGGCCCCCGAGTTATTATCGATCTGGAGGCATAGCTCGCCTATGAAGACTTGGTCGACCATAACTGTATCTGGATCGACCGTTATGATTGTAGAGGGACGTGTCGGCTCAGTCATGACTTCGTCATGTGAGTGATAGGTCTCCTCTTCTATGCAGGTGATCGTAGATAGTCGAGTAGTTTTGGTGACAGACTTAGATATCTTCAAGTATCCCTTCGTTGTTTCAATCTCTAATTCCCTATTCTTTCTTTCTCGAAGGACATGATCAAGGTATGCTCGAGCTGTGCTTTATACACAGCCAATTCCAGCTAGCGTGGGAAATTTAACTCGCTGGTGGGGAATTGATGCCACCATTCCAAGTGCGACCTGGCCAGGGATACCAAGAATAGAAGAATAATCACTATTCACATCAATGACAATAAATTTTACCTTGGAGACGACTCTGTATAGATGTTGGCCTATGTCGACATCCAACTCAAACTGTCCTTTGGCATCGACCCGGTGGTTGGTGAAGCCCTCCAATCTGCCATCGTATCACTCGAGCTGCTCATTTGAGAGTCCCATCTCCTGGAAAGTCTTGTAAAACAAAATATTCTTGCAGGCCCCCGTGTCTATCAAGAGTCTGCTCATCGTACACCCATCTATTAATCCTGGGATAATGAGAACTTTATCTCTAGCTGCTACATTGGTTGCCAGCTCGTCCGGATAGAAACTAATCATCTCGTCCCTGATATAGCTTCTGGGGGTACATGAGGTGCCTTGCTGAGCTGGAATATCTTGTGTTTGATGGCAGTGTTACTAGCTTGCTCCGTAATAACGCCCAAATTCAACCTAGGTTGCCTCGGCTCTTGATGTCCACCCGCAGGTCGCTCACCACCGCCTGTTTGAGGCCTTTTTACGTACGCGTCGAGCCTTCCCTGATCGACCATCCTCTGAATGATACGCTACAAGCTCATAAAATCCTCCGTAGTATGGCCAGTATCTTTGTGATACTCGCAGTATTTGCTGTTATCCCTTCTGAACTTATTTGCTGGGTTCATTGGGGCAGGTGGGCCTAGCTCGACCGTATTCATTATTTCAGTTCGACTCACTGTTAAGGGAGTGAAAGCTTCGGGCACTTTCTCAGTCACCCTAGTTCTATTCTTGCCATTTTTGTTGTTTCCCCCATTCTTGGCTGCGTCCTTCTTATCAGTATCAGCGACCTCAGCCTTGGGGCCTTTCCCATTTTTCTTTTCTTTTCTTTCATCGGCCAATGCCACATTGTAGGCCTTCTCGAACAACTCTTGTCGAGTAGTCATAGTTCAGTCTGTCAGCTCTTAGTCCATATCTGCGGAAGCAATTCCATTCCTGAAGCAATTGATCACCTCTCTATCCGTGAGGTCCTCCTCGATCTTGTCGACCATCTCCTTGAATTTGGTATAGTAGCTGATCGAGCTTTCGTTCTTTCCTTGTACCAAATTATTCAAGTCGGTGACTGTCATCTTCCGAGCTCCGGCTATCGAGAAGCGATCCAAAAATTTCTTTCTCATATAAGTCCAAGTCGAGATGCAACCTAGTGCCAAGCTATTGAACCAAGTGAGGGCTGCCCCGTTGAGAGTGCTAGTAAGTGCCTTACACATCATGTCGTCCTAGTTGGAGACAAAGCACATAGTAGCCTCTAGGTGCTGTATATGGCTTTTGGCATTGGTTGCACCCGAATATTTTTCCAGGACGGGTAATCTGAATCCTGGAGAAGGTTGAAGTTCGAGCAACTCCTTGGACAAGGGACGAAGAGCAAAATCATTTCGTTCGCCCTTTCCAGCATCCTCTTTCTTATCATCCTCCCATTGTTCAAACTTTTTCTTCTACAAAAGCCATTCCCTAGCATCCGGCCTGTCGTCTCTAGTGTGGGAGACATCATTTGACCTTTGCCTTTCTTCACGGTGGGGTTCCCTCCCTGAGTTGGCTCTGTGCCTGTCACTCCCAGAAGGAGTTATCTCTCTGCTTCTCCTATCTCAGTGAGAGGGCGACCTCACTAAATGAACAGGCGACCTGCGCCTTTCCTCTCTAAACGGCGACCTGCGCCTCTCGTCTCTAACTGGCGACCTGCGCCTTTCTTCTCTTATAGGCGACCCAAGGCCCATTCCTTTCCCCGTGAGATCGCGACCTCTCGCCCTGGCAGCTGTTTCTCTCGGCCTCCCTTTGCCGTCTCGGCCCGACTCGACTTCCGCTCTCTGTTTGTATTGAGATGACTTCTCAAGTCGTCAGGTGGAACTGGTATGTGGGTACGAATGAGAGGCACAATCTGTCGCTTGCCATTCTGTTGGGCACTTCCGTCTTGCCTAATGCTTCTGTCAGGCTGCATGTTGGAAACCTGTGAGGGGGCTGCCCTCTCCGACCTTCTATCGGCCTGCTCTGTCTCCCCCTCCATGGCTATCAGCTCCGCAAGAATTTGAGCTCGCTCCAACAACATCTCTTTTTTGCTAAGGGGATTGGTTGAGGGACCTACCCTATCCCCTCGCAGCCCATTCGCCCCGTTTGACGCTTCGGAGGAGGCGCGCTCCTCGCCCGTCCATAGGCCGTTTGTCTCTTCTACCATCGTGCAAGCCTCTCGCCATCGCAACGCTATTAGATCGAGTCGCCCTCAAGATGACAAGGTGGAGGGGTTTCGAGTACGCCAATCCAATTCGCGATCCTTCTTAGGTGCATTTTAAAATGATAAAATCGCATTAAGGGGCATTTTGGTAAATTCCCGGTCTATTCTGAGACTTCCGAAAATATTTCATAAGTTTCTTGCGAAAGAAGTACTTTTAAGTACTTTGCTCATGCTAAAGGACCTACAGGGAATTAATTGCTTTGGACCTTTAAGGAATTATCTCAGAATGTTCCGTGCGCTTTGGCGCTGTAAATGGTTATGGACACATTGCGTCACGCGACACTTCGAAGCCACAGAAAGTTGATGCAGGACGTCGTGCGACACAATGAGTCCACCATCTGCAGCTATAAATAGAGCCCCCTGCCTCTCATTTCAGGATCCCTTTTCCACCTCCTAAGGTCACCCTGCCAAAATTCCCTCAGAAACGTATCTCTCTCCTCCTTCCACACAAACTTACACCAATTCCCTTGCAATTCCTTCATCTCTCATACACCTCACCCATCTACCTTGAGAGACTCTACACCAACTGAAGATCCAAGCTCAGAGGCTTCTCCTGTGCACCAATTCACGTACCGCACTCGAATCGAAGGCCATTGCACCTGACTTGGTGTAGTGGTGGTGGATCTACAAGGGTAAAAACTCCCTTCTCCTCTCTCCCAATCATACTTTGTCCATTACATAATCTTTGTTCATCCACTTGGTAATTGAGCTCCATCTGCGTCAATTATCAAGTGGCAATCGCCATCTCTCTGTTTAACTTGTTGAACTTGGTTTAATTGATAACTCATAATGTGATTTGGATCATTCTGGTTGCTTATTTGCCAAGGGAGTGTGGATCTCCCATATCCACACCCCTTTGGTCGATTCATTGTTAATTCACTGTATTCTGAGTTGATTTGGTATAATTCCTTGATCGATTTGGTATCTCGTTGAATCTCGTTTCTCAATTGTAAAGTTTCGCAGTAAGGCAACGTTATGTCACGCGACACAATTGGTCTCATCCGTCCCGAAGCGCGACATAACTAGCTCCTATGCAGAGACTATCATTTCGCTTGTAAGTTTGTTCATCCGTATCACTTGTCACTCAAAACAGGTGTGGATCTTCAATATCCACACTCATTTGAAGTGATTGGGTAGATCTATGTTAATTCTATGCTTGAATTGTAAAGCCTCGCAAAGTGCATTGTTGTGTCACGCGACACAACCGACCCCTCAGTCCTCGTGTCACGCGACATAATGAGCCCTCTCGGAAGGCTCATTTCAATTGTAATCTGTTCAGCTTTCCTTGTAATATGGGATGTGTCCTCCTATGGTCAATGGCTCACAAGTTGTAATGTTCCCTTTGAGCAATAAACGAAGCATTAACGTGCATTTCGTTACATATTTTGTCACACACAAATTGCACACACGTTTGAATGTTTGGATGTTGTACATAGAATGACTTGTCTACGGACGAGGCATGTTAGGTGAACTCTCGGTTCTTCCCAACACATAACCTGACCCCCGAACCCATTTTCTCATTTTAAAAGGTTTTCAATGTTTCCTTTAAAACGGCGTGGTGACTCTCAAAAATATTTTATTAAATTTCGGCAAGCGTACATTCAAGGGGGAGGAGGCAAATTAGCATTGCTGTTCCCGGTGCCAGCGTTCGTGTTAGCGCCGTTGTTGCCTTCATTGTTCCCAAGTGAGGCTTCCGAAACGTGTCCATCCGAAGTTACCATGATTACAGGTTGAAAAAGCTTTCGAGGTCAAGTATGCACGATTCCCGGCAATGGAACCAAACTGATGCAGCAAGAATCGTGTCGTTATCAATCTCCGTCCATGTGGCAAGACCAATCACCTGGCTCCTTGACCTGAAATCAGAACCCACGACTAGCCGGATGGTCTCCGGCTTATACCCTCGGGCGTGAGAGTAAGTATGGTGTTTCAGAGAGCAAATATTGTATTGAACAAAGAGATTCAAATAACAAAATTGCAGTTACCTTAAAATCGATGTGGTTGTCATGTATTTATAGTTGTTTGATGAGTGTGGTATATTTGGTAGGACTGCATGAATCCCGTAATTTGTGGGGCAGTTACGTATCTGTAGATCGTGTCCGTGAGTGGCTCCTGATTTGCAGGGAACCAGTTATGGAAAGAGTGGTGCGTACGCCTGGAACCAGTTATTGAAACTTGGTTTTCAAAAGTGGGTCAAACTTTCGGGCTTGTTCAACATTCATTTCATGCATTTGTGTGTGCATTGTTGGTGACATTACATGTGTATAAATGCATTTAGTGCTTTACTTTATTCCCTCCCCTTCCTTGCTTCTTGTTGAGATTATGCTGGTGCTGGGGCTTGAGCTATTACATTGTGCTTGGAGGCTGGGGCTGGTTTGGCTTTTGTTCAGATTCTAGATATAGGACTCCTTATGTCACGCGACACACTTGACCTCATCAGTCTTGTGTCACGCGACATAAGTGGTCAATTTGCAGGATTGGTTTTCTTGGTGCAACTTATGATTGTGGGCAGTCCCCATGATCAAAATTTTGATAATTTGATTATTGTATATCTGTGGGGTGTGTGTGTTTCTCCTTTTCCTTCTTTTTTCAAAAAAAAAATCATTTTCGCAAATATAGGAACATAGTCATCCGCACACTACGTCACATAGATCTAGAGCCCTCGGGTGCGATTGACGGCATCGCAGACGGTGATGTATGTCGCCTACGCTTGAGCGTCTAATGTCAAACCTATCCCTCTAGTGCGTTATAGGTGGCGCCACACTTCTAAATCTTACCCAACGGTTGGTTTTGACACGCCATTTTCAAATACACTAAAATGAATTGTTTCAAAATTTCTAATAGACTTTCGTACCTATCCTAAAACCTAGCACGTGTGGGCATGTTGCCAACGCAACATGGTTTCATGAAAGGACATGTCATTCCCACGGCATGTTCTAACGAGAGATCATGTCGCCTTGTCAACGTGTACCGACGAGAGGTCATGCCAGATTTTTCCTTGAATTTCTTCAAAGAATACTGTTACGATGCCCAAATTTCTCCAGAAATTGGGGCTGCTCGTCCGTCCCATAGATGCTTCGGTTTTATTTAGGTATTATTGCCTATTATTAATTTTTAATCAATACATTTGGTGTATTTTTGGATGATGTGTCCCTAGGTTCCCCCCGAGGTCTAGATTGCGTGAAATAAACCTCCCACATTACTATCTCCAGCTCGGAAGGCTTTAAACCACTCGGTTCGAAAGACAGTATAAACCTCCCACATTACTATCTCCAGCCCGGAAGGCTTTAAATCACTCGGTCCGGAAGACCGTATAAACCTCCCAAATCACTATCTTCGACTCGGAAGGCCTTAAACCACCCGATTAGGAAAATCGTAAAGTTTCCATCCCAGGACACCACCACGTCCTCACAATTGACCTCAGCGGTCACCACATCTTAGGACACCACCCCGTCCTTACCACTGGCCTCGACGGTCACACGATACTTCAGGGCACCACCACGCCCACATACACTCACAAATTCCCGACATCTGAACTACGACCAGGCTTGATTCCCGCCAGGGATACGTAGGAATCCTATCACAGGGTCCAGCCATCGACCTATACGGTCACCCAGGACGCCGCAATATCCTCACCATCGACCTATGCGGTCACCCGCAGGACACCACCACGTCCATGCACAAAGTTTCAGTCAGAGGACCCTCTCCATCCTCGTGCACCACAAACACTCACCCCACATCTGAACTACGATCAGGCTTGATTCCCGCTAGGGATACGTAGGAATCCTATCACAGGGTCCAGCCATCGACCTATACGGTCACACAATAGGACACCGCCACGTCCTCACCCCGACCTCCACGGTCACTTCCTCTCCCAGCACGCGATCCAGATTAGGACCCTTATCTTATCAACGACCCCACTACCTCCGTAAGTGACGTCGTCGAGGGGCTTCTGTAAGTACCCCAATCTGGATCACCCTCTTCCGAGCACATGGGAAACACCGCAGACTCACAAACACAGTCTCGAAGACCTATGGCACTCAAAACCCTCAAAAACCCTCAGTCAAACCAAGGGAGGAGCCTTCCTGGGATAAAAAGGGACAAAAGGACCTTTTGGGAATATTCAGGAAATTGGAGAAGCAAATAAGGTCCGTACGGACATCTTTGTTGCAATAATTACTGAATCCCCTTAAAGTCCACAATATTCCCTCAAATCCCGAAGAAAATCATTACCCTCATGCATGGTTGGTCCGTACGGACCTCTTTGCACAGGGGACACCATCATTCCAGAATATTCACAATTATCACATATTCCCTCAAATCGAGGAAAACTAAAATTCTAGATAACCTAGGAGGTCCGTACGGACCTCTTTGCACGAAATCTCCCACTATAAATAGAGGGCTCCCCCTCCCATTTCATTCACACATCCCTCTTCTCTCTTCTTCCCCTAGCCTTCTGGCACCCCTCTAAGTCCTCTCGAGGCAATCCCGGCCCCTTTCGGATCCTTCCGAGGCCTTTCGAGCCCCCTCGAGGTGCTCCAAAGCCTCTCCAAGCGCTCCCGCGACGCTCCCGCGCTGCCCCTCGGCACTCTCGAGGTACTCTGAGGCCCCTCGTGGTACTCCGAGGCCTTGCCTGGTCTTTCCCAAGGTGTTCCGGCTCTTTCCGAGTCAAACCGGTAGCTGGAACGCACGCTGAAACTCTGCCCGAGTGACTCCTGCCATCCCAATGCACGCCGAAACTCTGCCCGAGTAATCCCTGCAATCCCAACGCACGCCGAACCTCTGCCCGAACGCAGCCTACAATCTCAACTCACGCTGAAACTCTGTCCGCAGACAACCGGCCCCTCCCGAAGCAATCCCGGTCCATGCCGGAACACTATTCCATCCTCAAACACTATTCCCCTGCGGAAGAAAGACACGAACCAACATTGGTAAGGCTTCCTTCCTACACTATTTCAATAAATTTCAATACGTAGTGTACAATGTAGACATCTGATACAGCATGTATTTTTAAAAGCACACACACACACACACAACATTTAAAGAATATTGGGGGTATCCGAAAGACTCGTTTTTACGAGGCGACTCGGGTGAGCTCTAAGATTCTAATATTCTCTTTCCGAGGAGTCATCTGACCTCCGAACTCAAAATCTCATCACACAAAAACAGTTTATTTCTAAACTGATGCCCTTTTTCAATGTTTTGGGCTTAATAAAAACGGTGTGGCGACTCTACAATTGCAAAAACAACGGCGAGACACCTCCATACTAACGCTAAAGCGGAATAAGCCAGATGCCGGGGCGCGAACGCGCTGCCTCTCGGATCCGGGCGACTTTCCCGAAAAGCGACAAATGCGAGATGCCAGGGCCCCGCGCGCGAGCCGGATCCGGGCTATTTCAGGACTGCATGAATCTCGTAATTTGTGGGGCAGTTACGTATCTGTAGATCGTGTCCGTGAGTGGCTCCTGATTTGTAGGGAACCAGTTATGGAAAGAGTGGTGCGTACGCCTGGAACCAGTTATTGAAACTTGGTTTTCAAAAGTGGGTCAAACTTTCGGGCTTGTTCAACATTCATTTCATGCATTTGTGTGTGCATTGTTGGTGACATTACATGTGTATAAATGCATTTAGTGCTTTGCTTTATTCCCTCCCCTTCCTTGCTTCCTGTTGAGATTATCTTTGGTCTTTGGGGCTTCGAGCTATTACATTGTGCTTGGAGGCTGGGGCTGGTTTGGCTTTTGTTCAGATTGTGGATATAGGACTCCTTATGTCACGCGACACATTTGACCTCATCAGTCTTGTGTCACGCGACATAAGTGGTCAATTTGCAGGATTGGTTTTCTTGGTGCAGCTTATGATTGTGGGCAGTCCCCATGATCAAAATTTTGATAATTTGATTATTGTATATCTGTGGGGTGTGTGTGTTTCTCCTTTTCCTTCTTTTTTTTCAAAAAAAAAAATCATTTTCGCAAATATAGGAACATAGTCATCCGCACACTACGTCACATAGATCTAGAGCCCTCGGGTGCGATTGACGGCATCGCAGACGGTGATGTATGTCGCCTACGCTTGAGCGCCTAATGTCAAACCTATCCCCCTAGTGCGTTATAGGTGGCGCCACACTTCTAAAGCTTACCCAACGGTTGGTTTTGACACGCCATTTTCAAATACACTAAAATGAATTGTTTCAAAATTTCTAATAGACTTTCGTACCTATCCTAAAACCTAGCACGTGTGGGCATGTTGCCAACGCAACATGGTTTCATGAAAGGACATGTCGTTCCCACGGCATGTTCTAACGAGAGATCATGTCGCCTTGTCAACGTGTACCGACGAGAGGTCATGCCAGATTTTTCCTTGAATTTCTTTAGGAATACCCGTTATGCTGCCCAAATTTCTCCAGAAATTGGGGCTGCTCGTCCGTCCCATAAATGCTTCGGTTTTATTTAGGTATTATTTCCTATTATTAATTTTTAATCAATACATTTGGTGTATTTTTGGATGATGTGTCCCTAGGTTCCCCCCGAGGTCTAGATTGCGTGAAATAAATGATTAGCCTTTTCCAACTGTTCCTAGGACTTAAAAGACATTGCTTTCTACTTGAACATAAATAAGATGTTGCATGAGTCCATCTCCTTTCCCGTCCTTCCCTCTCCCGTACCTTCTCAAGGTTCTATCCTCCACCTTATACACCTCTCCACCGATGCGGCTACGGCAAGTTGGGTGCGTGCTCTGGTCCCCGGCGCTTATTTGGTCCATATTCCCGAGGCAGAAGCAGTTCAAGTGTCCAAGCGGTTGTTTATCTGTTTCGGTATCCGAGATGTTCGGTGCAGAGAAGATTATGGCCCACCAGTCTGGAAGTTCGTATCCCATGGGTCAGCAGAGTGCGAATGGTGTGTCCATTGAAAAATTGCGGGCTACCCTTGAAGCCGCTTTTCCTCGTGAGCGGGAGGCCTGGTTGCTTGCTCAGATTGCTCAAGCCAAGGGAGACGACTTGTGAATGACAGAAAGTTTGAGAAGGGTCCTCACCCCATCAAGGTCAACGATGCTATTCCTTCCATCCGAAGGTGATGCAGTCAATCAGTCTTCGTAGGTTCCAGAATGTCCCTTTCGGACATGAGTCTGTCGAGTCCAAGTTGGACCAGTTTTGCTTTGCAGTAATAAAAATCTTTATTTCTTTTCTTGCTAGACTCGAGACATCACTTGCACCCATGTTAAATTTAATTGAAATAGCCTTATTCTGCATGATCACTTGTGATGCTCAACCACTAATGCATTGAAATGACTAATATTTAAATTAATCGGAGTGAGAAAATCAACTGACATCCTTCTCAAATTTGGGGCTCACCAACTCCCCATCTTGCATCTCATATGCTCACGCCTCTTTCATCATCCTCATCATCTCGTTGCTCGATGAATTTGCATGAACCTTCCTCAATCAAGCTTAAGCAAGCAATAAAGACTTAATCTCGTTTAGATCATTCGGTAGAGATTGTGGTTGAATCCTTTCACCCATTAGGAAAGCCATTACCTCGCCCTCACTAAACAATACCCTTTCATTTCAAGATCGGCATGCTTTGAAACCCCGTTTAACCATCATCTTTGCTCCATGTTAAGAGAAGTCCAAGCAGTTCCAAGAAATTAACTTCGATAGTCGGCGATGCATAAAATACTCAAGCCATGAAGGAAAGACAAAGATAATCCTCAACTCCTCAAGAGGCCTTCCAAGTTATCAAAAGAAGGATTTTAAATCCTCATATTTCAGCAAGGGTCCTCAACTTCCCAAGAGGCTTTTCAAAAGAAGGACTTCAGATCCTCACAATTCAGCAAAAGTCCCCGACTCCTCAAGAAGCTCTCCAATGTTTAGAAGGAGCCCGAATCCTCACAAGTTCACCAAAAGTTCTCGATAGCTTGGACTTCCTCTCACCAACACTTACCGAAACCAATTCCAAGTCATCCTCTCATTTTTAGAGGATATTCCCTATTACCATTACCCTTGCCTTTGGTCAAAGTCAAAATTTGACCTCTCCTAGAGGCAATCGATTCCCTAGCCATAGAAATCCTAAACACATTCCTAAAAGCCAGCCTCTTGTCTTTAGAGGTTCAGTCAGTAAAAAGCCCAGCCGACCTCTCGTCTTAAGAGGTCATGATGTTCCAAATCACCCGATGGCCGATCGAAACCCTGAACCCAGCTACAGTTCCTGCCAGATAGCAGTTTCATTCCAATATCATCAAGATCTAAATCAGATTAATGCTTCGTTGCTTGCTTAAGTTGGAACCTAATCTATCTCGGTTCAAGATCATCAATCAAAGATTGTGCAAATTCGATCCATTCATTCGACATTTCATGTGAGCATATTTCATTTCTCCTCCACAAACACTTGCCGTGAATATCCCACTGGGGCTTCGCATCCGTGTCTTTCATTGACACTCCAAGAGGACATGATCTTCAATTCTCTAATCCTCAAAGACTCTCTTCATTCGGGATAAGCCCGAACTACGGCGACCTGAGCTCCTCGCCAGGAGGGGAACGTAGGCAACCATCATTGGTCCGGTCGAAATCACAAACAAATCTCAGAAAATCCGGTCTCCTCAAGGGCCGTCCCCATACACAGATCCTCATTCCATCTTTCCGAGTTTGATTCTCGATATCAGTGGGTTTTCTCCTCATGATTAATTGAAATATTTATTCATATCAGGATTAGTGGTTGAATAACCCGAATATCAATAAAGGGTTTTAAGCAGCCTTGTGATCATCACGAATAAGACAAGTTTTCAAGTTTCTCGACAAGTCTTCTTCTCTACATCATAGGGAAATAGAGCCAAACACTGTTTTTGCCGCCAGGGGCTTCCATACACTTTTCCACACCTTGTGATGCTTATACTCTCCTAAAAGAGTCAAACCCAAAAGCGAGAGTGTCATACACAAATTCGGGATCCATTCCCACTTTTCAAAAGATGTGCCCCTGCGCATAAACATTTCCGAGTCTTGTCCAATAGTGATTGACTAATGACCGAAATGATGAGTTACCTCTTTGGCCAAAAGATGACTCTGTCTCCAACAAGGTTGCATCGAATCTCTTCAATCGGGGCTTCACCATGGTCACCTCATCAAGAACCGGGGCTCCGCCTAATCATATCTTTCAAAGTCGTGGCATCCTCTCGCACTACATTCGCCGCTTGCCGTCTCGGGCGCTCGATACACTTTGTCCTCACCAAGAATCGGACCCGCTGCATCTGTATTCTCTGGAGCATCCCCGACTTGCCTAGGATGCACCATACACCATCACTCATACATTTTCCCACCTCATGGGAGAGGGTTCACTCCATCATATATAAACACATTCGTTCCATACACAATCCATCATAGCACAACTGCTACATACAGATCCACTTGTCAAGCCGTGCAAAATCCTCACTTCTTTTCCTTCCCCAGCTGAGATGGACTCGTGCAATAAAAGCTAATAATGCATGAAATTAACAATAATTGTGTTCAAATAAAATGCAAAATTGCCTAGAGTGTTGTGTTGTCCCCCCGCAGGGTACGATAACCAAAGTGATCATGATCTGATCATGGGAATTGCCCCTAAAATCACAATCTGGACAAAGATTTCAAATCCTGCAGGTGGCATATTCCGCCTTTATCATCTTCATCAGTCCCGTCAGTCTTCAGATTCATTAGCATCATCTGAAAGAGCCTTACGCCTGGGCCTCTAAGCAATGCTCGTCAAAAGGAGTTTCAGATGCCCCAATCTCCAAGCAATAATGCTCGGCGTACCTCTCAACGACATCAAAGCCTATTCCGCATGACGAGTCATCATCAAAGCTTGTTCTGCCTGGCGAGTCATCAAAGTTTGTTCTGCCTAACGAATTATCAAAACCCGTTCCGCATGACAAATCATCAACAAAGACCGTCCCGTGAACGGCCATCCAGCAACTCTTCAACAAGAAGTAGCCCAAGTCCTCTGGCAGCTACCACTCCACAATCATCAGCAATTGTAGCATAAGACCCTCCGGCAGCTACAACCCTCCACAATCATCAGCCGTAGCATCAGTCCCTCCGGCAGCTACAGGTGAGCACAGCACAGGTATGCCAGCATATCTCAGTCAATTACTTTTCTAATAATCTCGTCCTTAGGTCAAGAGACCTTCAAATAATCCCTTTCAGGTCAAGAGACCTTCAAATAATCCCTTTCAGGTCAAGAGACCTTCAAATGATCCCTTTCAAGTCAAGAGACCTTCAAATGATCCCGTTCAGGTCAAGAGACCTTCAAATAATCCCTTTCAGGTCAAGAGACCTTCAAATAATCCCTTTCAGGTCAAGAAACCTTCAAATGATCCCTTTCAGGTCAAGAGACCTTCAAATGATCCCTTTCAGGTCAAGAGACCTTCAAATAATCCCGTTCAGGTCAAGAGACCTTCAAATGATCCCTTTCAGGTTGTGATGCCTTCAAATGATCTCGTTCAGGTCAAGAGACCTTCAAATGATCTCGTTCAGGTCAAGAGACCTTCAAATGATCCCTTTCAGGTCAAGAGACCTTCAAATGATCTCGTTCAGGTCAAGAGACCTTCAAATGACCCCTTTCAGGTCAAGAGACCTTCAAATGATCCCGTTCAGGTCAAGAGACCTTCAAATGATCCCTTTCAGGTCAAGAGACCTTCAAATGATCCCTTTCAGGTCAAGAGACTCTACACCAACTGAAGATCCAAGCTCAGAGGCTTCTCTTGTGCACCAATTCACGTACTGCAGCTGAATCGAAGGCCATTGCACCTGACTTGGTGTAGTGGTGGTGGATCTACAAGGGTAACAACTCCCTTCTCCTCTCCCTCAATCATACTTTGTCCATTACATAATCTCTGTTCATCCAATTGGTAATTGAGCTCCATCTGAGTCAATTATCAAGTGGCAATCGCCATCTCTCTGTTTAACTTGTTGAACTTGGTTTAATTGATAATTCATAATGTGATTTGGATCATTTTGGTTGCTTATTTGCCAAGGGAGTGTGGATCTCCCATATCCACACCCCTTTGGTCGATTCATTGTTAATTCACTGTATTCTGAGTTGATTTGGTATAATTCCTTGATCTGATTTGGTATCTGTTGAATCTGTTTCTCAATTGTAAAGTTTCTGCAGAAGGCAACGTTATGTCACGCGACACAATTGGTCTCATCCGTCCTGTGTAGCGCGACATAACTAGCCCTATGCAGAGACTATCATTTCAGTTGTAAGTTTGTTCATCCAGATCACTTGTCACTCAAAATAGAGTGTGGATCTTCAATATCCACACTCATTTGAAGTGATTGGGTAGATCTATGTTAATTCTATGCTTGAATTGTAAAGCCTCTGCAAAGTGCATTGTTGTGTCACGCGACATAACTGACCCCTCAAGTCCTGTGTCACGCGACATAATGAGCCCTCTGCAGAAGGCTCATTTCAATTGTAATCTGTTCAGTTTCCTTGTAATATGGGATGTGGCCTCCCATGGTCAATGGCTCACAAGTTGTAATGTTCCCCTTTGAGCAATAAAACGAAGCATTAACGTGCATTTCGTTACATATTTTGTCACACACAAATTGCACACACGTTTGAATGTTTGGATGTTGAACATAGAAAGACTTGTCTACGGACGAGGCGTGTTGGGTGAACTTTCGGTTCTTCCCAACACATAACCTGACCCCCGAACCCATTTTCTCATTTTAAAAGGTTTTCAATGTTTTCTTTAAAACGGCGTGGCAACTCTCAAAAATATTTTATTAAATTTCGGCGAGCGTACATTCAAGGGGGAGGAGGCAAATTAGCATTGCAGTTCCCGGTGCCAGCGTTCGTGTTAGCGCCGTTGTTCCCTTCATTGTTCCCAAGTGAGGCTTAGAAACGTGTCCATCCGAAGTTACCATGATTACGGGTTGAAAAAGCTGAGGTCAAGTATGCACGATTTCCGGCAATGGAACCAAGCGATGCAGCAAGAATTGTGCCGTTATCAATCCCCGTCCACGTGGCAAGACCAATCACCCGGCTCCTTGACTCCGAAATCGAACCACGACTAGCCTGGATGGTCTCCGGCTTATACCCTCGGGCGTGAGAGTAAGTATGGTGTTTCGGAGAGCAAATATTGTATTGAACAAAGAGATTCAAATAACAAAATTGCAGTTACCTTAAAATCGATGTGGTTGTCATGTATTTATAGTTGTTTGATGAGTGTGGTATATTTGGTAGGACTGCATGAATCCCGTAATTTGTGGGGCAATTACGTATGCCGTAGATCGTGTCAGTGAGTGGCTCCCGATTTGTAGGGAACCGGTTATGGAAAGAGTGGTGCGTACGCTGGACCCAATATGTCGACGCGCTTGCTTGGAGTCGAAGTCGCTGTTGGGATTTGGTCGACTGATGATGGGTGTGGCCGGTACTGCACCCGAAATATAATCTGGATCATAGAGTCGGACTAAGCTAGGTCGGGACCTTGTAGGTCGGACAATGAACTGAAGTCGACTGATCGTGAAGATGGGCCTTGGTCCTTGTAATAATTGGGCCCAGCCCATTGAGAACGTGGTGACAATAATTGATTGAGGATTGGACTTTACTCACTTGGACCAGCTCGACACTTTTGGTACGTTCACTATCCATGAATAATTAAGTAAAAATTGCATACTCCCTCCGTCCCACAAATATACAAAAAAAATTTCCTTTTGGGCGTCCCACAATAATCTACACTTTTCCAAAATGGAAATGGGACCCACTTCTCTCTACTCACTAACACTTTTTAAATTTACTATTCTCTTCACTCATTCTCTTTTCTATTTTACTTTTACACTCACAACACATTACCTTTATCATTTTTTACCTTAATTTTCGTGCCGAGCCAAAAAAATTTATATATTTGTGAGACGGAGGGAGTATACCCTTTCAGAAGGACCAAAACCCCATTTATTCCAGAAGACCCAAAAATGGCGGACTCGGCATGGCCCCTATACGACGTGGCAGCAACAAGGAGCATAGGGAGGAGGTACCGAATTTTCCAATTGCACTCAAAACCCTAACCCTCCCATCCCAACTGCTGCTCTCTACCCTACCCCGCCTCATTTTCTACTCCCTATCCCCCTCCGCACGATCTAAGAAACCCAATTCCCCAACTTACCAACAATCATATCATGGTGAAACCAAATCCCCTTCACCGTCAGAAATTGTTGGTCCCCTCTAGAACATCCGACTGGGTTGGAACCCGAGACTAACTTGGAATGCTCGATGACCTAGATCAGGCGATTTAAGCATGACTGCGTATGAGATGTTTTTCAGGGCAAGCCGGCCGGTCATCACTTGGGTTCAAGGTAAGGAGTTATATACAATTTAGAATTATGACTTAATTTATAGGTGTTCTTATTTTCTGGTTTTTATTGGATTAGCTTAGCTGGAGATTTGAAGGGTTTGACACTAATTTTGAGTTCAAATTCTAAATATTATTGATATTGATCTATTGTTGATTTTTTCCTTTTGATTTTGCAGTTTGACAGGAAAGCGTGTCTTGGCTTAGTAGCAAGCTTGTATCTTATAACTTAGTTTCTAGATGAGTAGAAATTCAAGGATGCAGTTCGTAGGTAAGGTTAAATGATTGTTTAAATTGTGTGACTGTACACTGTCAATTTTTGGTTTCCCCTAACTCGATGTGATTCTGTTTTTGTTTTATCTAATTGATTTTGCATTGTCAATTTTTGGTTTCCACTGATGTACAGAGTATAAATTGTTGTTTGCTATTTTTTCTTAAACGTTTGAACTTGTCAATCATACTACCTCTGTCCCGATTTCTCTTCATCTTGCTCTCTCTCTCTCTCACTCGTCACTTCCAGATCCCACCCCAAGGCCCTTCCTACCCCTTTCTCTTTACCCACTCTTCTCATCCTTCCGCCGCCGCCCTCGTTTCTGGCTCCCCACTCCCGCCAACGTTTCTAGCCCTCCACATAAGCCTAAGTCTCTCTTTCCCTCTCTCCGTCTTTCCCCTTTCCGGTCCGACATTTCCCTGCACACATACCTCCTCCGATCTTCTTCTCCGGCAGGCACCTCACCCTCTCCGGCGACGCCCCAAACACCCAAAACTGAGTCTAGATCCTCCTCTTTCCGTCGACGTTCATCCCTCTCCTCTCAATTTCGCCAAAAGACCAAACGAAGGTTTAAAAAAAAAAAAGAGTCCAGACGAGGGTTAAATACTTGTTTGATTTTAAGTTGATTTGGGTTTTATTTGTAATATGATTGTTCTTTGATTTTGTTTTTGTTGGGTTTATGGTGGTGGGGGTGTGATATTGTAGTGACTGGGTGGTGGTGGTTATGGTGGAGATGGTGGTGAGTTTGAATTTCAAAGAGATGATGGTTGTTGGGATTTTGAGCAATACCATATTTTTTATTTGTGTTTAAGAAAAGATTATTTTATATATTTTAATTAGTTAAATTGTGTTTCATTAAAAAAAAAAACTAGCGTAACACCCGTGTGTGTTTACACACGATCAAAAAACTTTGATAAATAGGAGAAATTAAATTAAAAAAGTTGCTATAACTATAAAGGTTAGTTTAGGAAAAAAATTAAAATAAAAAGTATACAACAAAAATATATCCTGGCATTAGTAATAAAAATTACAAACTTTAAAAAAAAATCTTGTATACAACATTTGTGGTGTCATCCACGGTCTTTTTCTTTCGTCACATATTAAAATCTTCAACCCATCACAATTATTTATCTTACACAAAATAACATACAATTAACCATTACTAAAAACAGATTATTTTAAAAACAGACCAAAATGAGTGAGTGAACCGATAAAATCGACGAACAACATGTTCATTTGCCTATGAAAATGGAAAATTTATAGTTTTTTCGTATTTATAGGCATTTTTAATAGTAAAATAGCATGTTCATTTGCCCGTGTCCCAAAATTGTTGCCTCAATGTCATAGTGCGCTCTTTAAAAAAAAATCAGGGCGAGAGTGAATTCTTAAAATTTGTGTCTCAGAATATCGTAAATAGTGAAGACCAAATCATTGGCTATTGACCACTATTTAAATACAAAAATACTGGGTTTGAAAAAAAAAATTCTCTCCCCATCTCAATTTTTTTTTATATTTATTTTAAAACGAAAGTAGTAGGACATTGTAGTAAAATGTCTTCAACTTTTTGTAATCTTATATTTACCCCATTCCAAAAAAATATACTCACTTTATTTTTAATGTTAACTTAATTGAACATTGATCTAGAAAATAATGAAACTTAATAACTCAAATGAACTTTTAAAAATGCTATTGATATTAATGTTGTGTTAATATCAATTTTTTGGTCAAAAATAAATCAAACTTACTATCAAAATTAAATTAGAACTATCCTGTCTTTTTGAGACCGAGATTTTTTTTTTTAAATTAGTTCTAAGTATTTTACTAAATGTTCTATTTTGAGCATGTGTATTTTTAGACAGAAAAATAATACTTTAACTTTGATTTCATTGGTTATATTTTTATTTTTATTGCCTTATTTCTTCATTTAAGAATTCAATATAAAATTTTGATTCTCTTATTTCAACATTGATATTCTAGCTAATAGTAGTACATCATTCGAAGAAAAAAGCTAGTGAAAAAAAAAAGGCAGTGATAGGGAGTATTGGTTTCATACTTTTCGGATTAAATAAGTGAGAAAAGGAAAAACAAATATGAAAAGAGAAAATTTAAAAGTGTCATTATTTGTATCAGATTTGAATAATGACAGTTATCAAAGGTTGTGCCAAATTGATTGCTTCTTAAACCATAATGTAGCATTTCCTATTTAGCATTAAATGTAATAATGAGACATGAAAAAAATTTATGATTTCAAAAAGACTCATTATTTATATCAGATTTGAATAGGGGTAAATATGTCATTTGCTATCACTAATTTAAGGGTATATTAGTCATGTGATGTCTCAAAGTTTTGGAGGGAAAATTGAGTGCTAAAATCACTTCAACCTTTATATATATATAAACTTGATTAAGAAAAAATAATAAATTGGGTAAACATATTTTTGTAAATATTTAGTTTATTTAATCTATTTTTATTTATATATTTTATAAATTATCCAATCTAAAATAATTAGTAATTTTTTTGAAGCAAAATAATTAGTAATTTAAATTATTAGAAAAAGGATAATAGTTAATATCTTAAATTATTTTAAATCATATTAACTATTATCTTTATTTTTTCAATACTTTAAATTTACTAATTGTTTTTTGTTAAAAAAAACTAAATATTTGAATTTGGATAATATTTTTAATAAATTATGATAACATAAGAATTAAAAAGAAATTCAATTCAATAAAATAAAAGATTTATTTTGTTCTATGATCCCTTATTTATAAAATATGTCATTTAACCCCTTAAAAGTTAGTGTCAATTCAATTTAACCAAATCTGTTATTCATGTGCGTGGCACGTGCAACTTAACTGTGTTTTTAACGAATTTCGTCAAAAAGCCCTTAATTGACTAAAAATTTAGATATTGAGCCCTGATTTGACAAAAAATAAAATAAAATATGGGGCCCCGTTTGGAGAACACCCCCTCATCTTCAGGCCCTAAATTGCGATTTGCTCAATAAATATTTCCAAATTAATTCTCTAAATGATTTTTTTTACCTATTTTTGTTTTTCATTTAGAATAAATTGTATTACAATAAACATTCGCGAGGGACAATGTGAGATAATATTTTGTTTTAAATTTGTAATTTGTGACATACAAAATTTGAATTTTTCAAACTAGTATGTAATGTGTGAAGCTCAAAATTTGAATTTTAAAAAATGCCATGTGAGGGTCTTTTAAATTTTGAGAGCCATTCTCCATCATAAACAGTGTGACGGGCCCGTCTCAATATACATTTGTGACTAGGGAATAGGTGACAGATTTTGTGACTGCAAAATTTGTCACAAAACTGTAGTTGTGACGGATTATGATTATTTGTTACAGAATTTAGCTGTCTCAAAAAGCTCTTTTTCCAACCAAGATGCAAAAATTCTTTATATTAAGTTTGCAAATACAGTTTAAAATCAGTTAGGATACCATAAACTTCTCCATATTTCCTATTAATGATTGTGCACACACCTCCCAGGCAAGAACTTTGTCAACTACGCCCATTTATTCCCATAGATTTGATGAGCACAAATCAGTGTCAATTCCTCTTCTTGCGTCCAAGCATCCTTGTTTATTGCAGGGTTAAGATGATTATGCCACCTGAAGGAAAATGCAACAGATATAAGCCACAATAAAACAAAATGGATGACATGTTTTGTACTCAAGGTGGTTTCTGATCCAACAAAAAAAAGTTTCAAGGAAAAAGTACTTCTATGAAATGGATCATGTAAAGGAGCCTAATTATGGTGCATACTACTATTTTTTTCTTTTTCCAAAGTTTTACGGAAAAAGTACTTAGTTTTTTTTTCTCTCGCATCTTTCATTGAAGATTACATATGATAATTCATGTTAGCTGACCCCAAACCATTTTGGGACTAAGGCGTTGTTGTTGTTGTTGCTGTGAATGTGATAAAAGAAACTCCATCTCGAAAAACATTCTAATTTAAAGTTCAAGGAGATAAATGAATTCTCTGCGGTATCAGGTTAACAGATCAATGTGGACAAGAGCACCATAATTCTGGGAGGTCCCTTGACTGAGATGAATAAAAAAAATTAGATGGGTTTGGAGTTACTGTTAGACGTTCTGATTCCAAAATTATACAGTTACTGGGACTCGGAAATTGCAGGAGGTATATTATACTTTTCACACCTTAAATCTGCAATTCCATGGGCTGAAGCGGTCTGGAATAGTTATTCAATCCCCACATTTTCATATATTGCTAGGTTAGCTTTCCATGACAGGCTTGCTACTAAAGCGAGATTATTGAAAATGAAGTTAATTCAAGAGGATAAATGTGTGTTTTTGTCAGTCTTGCTCAGAGACTCGAAACCATCTCATCATTGAATGCAATATTTCAGCTGAGATTGTTAATGTTCTGATGAGCAGTATGAATTTAAATATTGGTTCAAAGAAGAAGGAAAGTGCAATATATAAACTGAGAGCTGTGTTACCCGGACTCTTCAAATATGTTGAAGTACCCGTGTCCGACACGTATCGTGTCCGACAAGACACCCCGACACCCGCATTTTCATTCAGATACGACAAGAAAAATTAAAAAGAAAAAAAGGAGTGAGTTGACTTCATTTATAAAAAATTTACAAGTTTTAATGTTGTTTTACTTAATTATACATTATATCTTTGCAAAAAAAGAGTGAGTTGACTTCATTTATAAGTAAAGTATATAAATAGACTCAATATATTTTGTTATTAACGTATCCCCGTACCCGTATCCTAATTTTAGGACAGTGTCCCCGTGTCCAATTTTTTGAGGAAAAGTGAATCCGACACTAGGATCCGTACCCGTGTCGGATACCCGATCCCGAGTCCAGGTAACATAGACTGAGAGCATCAACTTTCTGTGCAGCGACTTACGCAGTATGGGACGGAATGCTGTAATTTTTTAAGTAAGAGAGTCCAGATAATGCTAGGATTTGTGTAAATGACTTTAAGATCAGATAGAAATCTTGTATTATTGGGAGGAATAGAAGAGCTATAGCTATAGGGGAAAGATCTAACACTATTTTGATTTTGTTTAAAGGGGCAAGCCCCTTAATTGCTGAATAGAAGTTTAAGTTTTGGGTATAAATATAGATTCACCTGTAAGCAATACATAATCTCCACGCTTAACTCACGTGCACTATCTTGGCATATCTCGGTTATTCCCCTGAAGATTGACGTGATCACATATTTTAGGGATATATACGTGTATTGTTACAGTAGATATATTTCAGTTTGTATAGGATACTATACTAATATAGCCCCATTGTAATAGGTCTCTTCTAAAATACTTTGTGTATAAAGTAACCTAATGCAGTCCAGCAACTCTCATGTTGACAGTTAGAAATTTCCTTCACAGCTATCTTCTACAAAGTCCACGACTTCACGTGCTCGACCCTCAACCTTCTCTCCGGGTCACACGTGAGGGGGCCTGTTAGACTATATATATCCCACAACCTTCTACGACCTCTCAGATGTCGTCTCAAACATCAATTCCCTACCCTTCAATCTGAATATTCAGTCTTATATCTTGGTCACTCCCATCCCACCAATGATAACTACTTGAACTGGCGCTCATTGCTATTCACGGTACTCACCACATTCAGTCTCACCTCCTGCCTCACGTACACCACACCACCACTGGCTAAGCTCCCTGATGGCTCTTCCAATCCCTTGTTACAGCTATTTAATCGCGCTTCCAGCTTGGTTTTGGGCTGGATAAAAGCAATTGTCTCTCCCAAAGTTCTAGCCCGTATCAATCCCTGCACCACGGCACCAAAATCTTGGACTATCCTAGAGAAACGCTTCGGTAGTCGTTCCCGGGTTCACGTTCAGAAACTCAAAAATAGCCTCAAGTCATTGTCCAAGAAATCGGACATGTCAATTGATGACTATTTTAAGGAGTCTATCACCTCTCGAAACAACCGTCCGACGATGTCCTTGGATGATCTCCAAGATTTATTACTCCGGAAAGAGGACCTTCCGCCCAAATTTTTTGCATCGTCTCTTAACCCAACTACCGCCTTGGTTGCAGCAAGTTCAACGCCGTTCATTCTCAGCTTGGGCGTGGTCGTGGCTCTTCCAAGGGTAAAGGAGGCCGCAACAATAATTGAGGACAAGGGGGTTGCGGCATACTACTGCCCACACTAAATTACAGCCCTTTTACTCCCAAACGAGATAAGTAACTATTTCGTCCCCGACCTATGGTCACTTTTTCGTTTTAGTCCGGAATATATATTTTTTTCGTTTTCTCCCTTAACCTCGTGTTTTTTGGTTGATGTCGTCATTCCGTCACTCATCCGTCAATTTCTCCGTTAAAAATGGTTACATCACCAAAATGCTGAGTTGACCCTAAAAGTTGATAAAAATGGCTGAGGTGGAAGTACTAAGGGGTGGTACATTGCTAAACTATTGATCCCATTAAATAACTTTTTATTATTAATATTTAATAATTAAAATTAAAAAGACTATTTTCATTTATAAAATTTCTAATTATTTAATTGAGATTATAATAATCTTATTTAAAATAACTTTTTAAGAATTACTCCATTAATTTTTCTCCCTTTTTTCCTCCAATAATTATTAATTGATGTTATAATAATTTTATTTGAAATTTCTACTTTCAATAATTTTTATTTTTACACCACCATAACCACTATCAAACACCACTTTGTGATCACCCTCAACCTACCGCCACCATCACTAACACTACCAAACATCCGTCACCATCATCCACCACCACCCTTCATACCAATCCACCCAACCACCAACACCAAACAACTGTCACCACCATCCATTAAAAACCAAGGTTCTAAAAAGCGCTAGACGGACGCTAGGCGGTGGAGTCGGGCCTAGCGCCTAGGGGCCTAGGCGGGGCCGAGAAACTAGACAAATTTTGCATATATTCCATATAAAATGAATTTTCAGTTTAAATGTTAACAGAAAAGTATAAGTCAACAACAGTACAACATTTTCATAAGCCAAAAAGTATAAAACCATTACTTCACAGAATCACGTTTTCATAGGTCAACAACAGTTCATTTTGAAACCATTACAATTTACAATTTGGAAATAAAAGGAGTGTCCATTAGTGGACATAACCAGCAATCAGCAAACCCCATTGAAAGTTGAAACCAAATAACCAGCAATCAGCAATCACTTTGAAGTTTGAAGTGTCCTGCAAATACAATTAAAAGTTTAAAACCATAAATCAAAAGTATAACCAGCAATCAGCAAGTATAACCCATTAACCAGCAATCAGAAGTACCCATTTTGCTGCCAATGTGCAAGACAGACAGATTCATATTTCATAAATCAGAACTCAAAAGTATAACCAGCAATCAGCAAATAAGAAGTATGACCAGCATTAGTCAATGATCAGAAAATTAAAACAATGTAATAACTAATAAGACATAAATTCTAATAATGTTGTTGCAACAGCAAATAAGAAGTATGACCAGCAATCAGCAATCAGCATACTGAAAGAGGGAGGATAACCAGCAATCAGCAAGCTAATTAATATGAACTATGAAGTATGAACTGACCTTTTTTTGCTAAATGATAGTTAATGGATCTTCTTCTTCTTGTCCATAATTTTCAACCACACACTCCTCATCGGACTCAAATTCAATTTCATTCTCATTCACTTCAACCCACTAGTACAGATTTGAGCTTAGATAGCGCTTTTTTTAGCTTAGATAGAGCTTATAAGCGCTATCTAAGCTACCGCTATGCAAGTTAGCATAGCGCTTTTATAAGCGCTATCTAAGCTCCCAAACTTAGATAGCGCTTTTAAAAAGCGCTATCTAAGCACTTTTTTTATTTTTATAAATCATCTTAGATAGCGTTTTTTAAGTGCTACATAAGCAAATTTTTTACAAAAAGCAAGCTTAGATAGCGCTTTCTAAAGCTATTTTTCATTTTATATTTTTTTTTCCTGCTGCACCTATTTCAAATTATATGAATTATAACCAAGAAATCAAATAAATAAAAATTAATATGAACTAAAAAATATTTTATTCAACAATAACAATCAACCTTTCATTTATTACACCAATAATAATTCTTACAATCATCCAACGTGATATAAACTAACTAGTCTAACACCCGTCGCACGACATGAAACTTTGACATTCATATTAGCAAGCTTGCCTTCAGAATCATTAAAGCTTCCTTTTGATATCTTTTGTGGATCCTGAAGTGAGTCAACATCAGAATACTCATCTATTGGACGGGAAATAATTGCTTTCGTCTCCATGTTTGTGCCTTCACTCGTATCTATCCTTTTCTGAACCGGAGAATTTAAAGATACAACTGGCTTTGAACTGACCGGAGAAGTGCCATCATCTGGCAAAAGTATAATTCTAACTTCTATATTGTGTCGTAGAACAATTTCAAATAAGTTTGTGATGCTGCTAAGGAACCTTTCAGCTCTTGCTTTGATATCTCTATTCTCAAAGGCAATGTAAGCAATAAAAATACCTGGAAATTGGAAGATGTTAGACAGAAGGCAACACTAAAGAAAAAGATTCTGCCGCGGAAAGTTTATGTTACAAAAGCAAGTACTTGATTGCAGTGTTGTACTGTGTGCTTCTCTTTTATGTTTGCTCTAGAAAAGTAGAATCTGGCTCTCAAAAATAGAAATTTTCAATACTCAAGGGTGTAACAACTATGGCTTGGTTTACAATAAAAACAAGATGGGTTAGCAATTAATAGTCAAGACAAGGTGACATGAAACATATACAGAGTATAATTAGAGGCATGACTTTGTAATAAGATATTAAAAGACAACATCAACAAAACAGACATAACGAAAAAAATAAACAAATAAGGCAAAATAGTAAAGCCGCTACAAGTAAAATAAACTTATACGCACCGTGGACCCACGGGGATTGCAAATAGAGCTCTTGATATAAAGTTGATGTCAAGTAAACGCAGCGGAACAAAACGAACAGAAAAGAGTTGAATAATTCCTCGTCAAAGGATCTTAAACAACCAAAATAACGAACAATTCAAAGGGAACGTTCGACCTCTTCGAATCCACGAATAGGGTTTAACAAGCCAATATTGACTTCAAGGAATAATCCTTAATTTGCAAAGCAAAAGTAATTCAATAATAAGAGTTCTACCTCCACTATAATGAAAACAAAGTATTTATATGACCTAGGAAAAGCTGAAAACCTAATTAAAACGGAATTAAAGAAATACCCAAAATAACCCTACTTAAAGTTTGCAAACTGGAAAGAAAATAAATCGCTGTGCTGAAAATCCGTCATAAGCGCGGCCGCCCTCCTCACGAGCGCGGTCGCGCACCTGTTCCGTAGTTCTGGTCTCTCGCCAGCGCGGTCGCTCTTCCCTCGAGCGCGGTCGCGCAATTGGGCCGAGACCACGCCTTCGCCAATCCTCCCTCGAGCGCGGTCGCCCCCTCTGCTGCGCGGTCGCGCACATTGCCAGAATCTCGCTCTCTGCTTGATCAGATGAAACTTGTGCTACATCATTTTCCCCCACTTTAAAAGGATTCGTCCCCGAATCCACATCGCTATATAAAGGATCATCCGGGTAAAAATCAACCAAATCTGACACATTGAAAGTAGGCGAAATATTCCAACCAACCGGCAAATCCACCACATACGCATTGTCATTTATCTTCTTCACCACCTTGCACGGGCCAATCTTCTTCGGATGCAGCTTGCTATATGTTCCTTGAGGGAAACGTTCCTTTCGTAAATGAACCATAACCATATCCCCTACGTAAAACACCTTTGACGTCGTTTCCGATCTGCAGCTTCCTTGTACTTTGCATTGGACTCTTCAATGTTCCTTTTCACCTCAGCTTGCACAGAATCAACCATCTCCGCCGCATTTTTCGCAAAGCAACACTATATCCCGGTAAACTAGGCAACGGAACCAACTCTAAAGTGTGAGTAGGAGCTCTCTGATAGACTACTTCGAACGGAGACATCTTCGTAGTTCTATTGGTCATGTTGTTGAAGGCAAATTCCGCAGTAGCCAACACCAAATCCCACTTCTTGGGATGATCACTACACAAACAACGGACCATGCTACCCAAAGTTCGATTCACCACCTCTGTTTGGCCATCAGTCTGCGGATGAAAAGAACTGCTAAATTGCAAACCTGTACCAAAAATCTTCCAAAGAGTACGCCAAAAGTGACTGAGGAACTTCGTGTCACGATCAGAGGTAATAGTCTTTGGAACCCCATGCAAACGAACAATTTCCTTGAAAAACAACCCCGCAATATGTGCAGCATCAGCAGTCTTTCTACAAGGAATAAAATGAGCCATCTTCGAAAAACGATCAACCACAACAAACACTGAATCATTGGACCTTTGAGTACGAGGTAACCCAAGCACAAAGTCCATAGAAATATCCACCCATGGCTTATCAGGAACCGGCAAAGGAGTATACAACCCCGTATTTTGTGACTGCCCCTTATTCGTCTGGCACACCATACATTTCTGCACAATCTTGTAGGTATCCCTCCGGATTTGTGGCCAAAAGTACTTCTTCGTAACTAACTCAACTGTCTTGTCACGCCCATGATGACCATCTCTATGAATCTCATAAATAAGACTCTCACGGACAGAACCCTGCGGAATACATAACTTGTCCATGAAGAACAAAAATCCATCTTGCAGCAAAAATAAGCTAGCTTGAACACCATCACGACACTTGGCCCAAGCATCTGCAAAATCAACATCAGTCTCATACAAGTCCTTCATACATTCAAACCCGATAACCACATTCTTCATAGTAACTAACAAATGTGCCCGACGACTCAAAGCATCCGCAACCTTATTAGTCTTCCCACTCTTGTGTTTGATAACAAAAGTAAATTGCTGCAAATAAGCTACCCAACGAGCATGCATACGAGAAAGAGATTTCTGACCGTTCATATACTTCAAAGCCTCATGATCAGTATGAAGAACAAATTCACGATGCAATAAATATTGCTCCCAATGCTTAATAGCCTGAACCACTGCATAAAACTCAAGCTCATAAGGTGTCCACTTTCGTTTAGCCTCCTCCAACTTTTGACTCATGAAGGCAACCGGCCTCTTCTCTTGAATCAAAACAGCCCCTATCCCAATCACAGAAGCATCCGTCTCAAGCTCGAAAGGCTTAGAAAAATCCGGTAAAGCTAGCAAAGGAGCACTAGTCAATTTCTCCTTAATTAGAGCGAAACTAGCATCCGCCTCATCACCCCAATGGAAACCACCTTTCTTCATACATTCAGTAATCGGAGCCACAATGGAACTAAAGTTGCGAATAAAACGACGATAAAAAGTAGCCAAGCCATGAAAGCTACGTACCTCGCTAACAGTAGTGGGAGTAGGCCACTCTCGAATAGCCTTTATCTTGTCTTCATCAACTTGGATACCCTCCGCAGAAACAATGTATCCCAAGAATAATAATTTATCAAGCATAAAACAACACTTCTTGAGATTTATAAACAATTCATTCTCCCTCAATGCCTGCAACACTGACTGTAAATGCCCAACATGTTCCTCTTCCGTCTTGCTAAAAATCAAGATATCATCAAAATAAACCACCAAAAACTTACCATTGAAGGGCTTCAACACTTGATTCATCAAATGCATGAAAGTACTAGGTGCATTTGATAAACCAAACGGCATCACCAACCATTCATACAATCCCTCTTTGGTCTTGAAGGTTGTTTTTCACTCATCACCCGGGCGAACACGTACTTGGTGATAGCCACTCCTTAGATCAATTTTAGAAAATATCTTAGCACCACGAAGCATGTCTAGCATATCATCAAGACGAGGAATGGGAAAACGATACTTAACCGTAATTTTATTAATAGCCCGACTGTCTACACACATACGCCAAGTCCCATCTTTCTTAGGAACTAATAGAGCCGGTACTGCACAAGGGCTCAAGCTCTCCCGAATATAACCCTTCTTCATAAATCCTCCACCTCGCTCCTTCAAAATCGCATGTTCAGGGACTCATTCTATAATGAGCTAGATTAGGAAGAGATGCACCAACCAAGTCAATGTTATGCTTTGAATATTACGCAAGGGAGGCAACCCGCAGGCATTTCATCGTGCATAACATCACAATACTCATGTAACAAAGCCTCCAAAGACTTGGGAACCAAACAGATCGAACAGGACACACCCTTTCGACCACCGCAAAAACACATGTAGCTTCATCAATATCACTCAGAAATTCATTAGCAGTGCAAAGAGAAACAATAGGCTTCTTCATCTTCTTAACATTAGGATCTCTATCTCGTAAAGGACACAAGTTAAAACGTGCACCATCTTTCTTAAATTGAAGAATATTATCTCTCCCCTTATGTACTACATCAAGATCAAATTGCCAAGGTCTCCCCAACAATAAATTGCAAGCAGTCATATCAAATAATGTCACAGAGAATAGCATCCTTATAACGACCGATAGAGAAAGGAACAAGACATTGTTCGTGTACCTTAATTTTGCCGACGGAGTTGATCCACCCAACGAAATAGGGTGTAGGATGGGGCAGGACCTCCAATTTTAACTTGTCCACCAAATCACGAGCCACCAAATTCTCACTGCTCCCACTGTCAACAATGATCTGAATATCGAAGTCCTTCACCTTCCCTTTGGTGCGAAAAATGCTGTGCCTAGCTGGATCCTCCTCCTCCTTCGGCGTAGTCAACATAAGTCTATTAACTACGAAAGACCCATGATCTTCCACACCCTCGTCATCACCATTGGGATCCTCCCAATATTCCGGACCATCTTCCTCCTCTCCGCCATCACCGGTATCGTCACGATCCACCATATTAGTACTCTTACGGAGGTGACAACCACTCGAAATATGCCCTAGCTTGCCCACACTTAAAACACTTGCTACCAAAAGTTTTGGCGTAAGGGTTAGTGTTTTGTTGGCCAGTAGAATTATTGGGCTTTCTAGTTTGTGTCGGCTGACTAGCTGCAGGAACATCATTCTTCTCATCCGACGCCTTAGCACCAATAGCCTGTGTCTTATCTTGAGCCAAACCCTTGCTTCCGGAATAAGAACCTCCAAAGTTCCTGACAATAGGGCGAGGTCTAGAAAGTTGCTTCTCCACCGTTGTAGCCCTGTCAATCGCGTCCTCTAGAAATTCATGAGCATGCAACTCCACCACATCTCTGATGTTGGCACGAAGGCCAGTAACGAATCTCGAAGCTTGCTGAACATCCGACTCTCCCAAATCACAACGAGCTGATAGAGTATGGAACTCATTTGAATATTTCGTCACACTTTTCGTCCCTTGCCTACACTCCAAAAACTTTTGATAGATAACATGACCATAATTCTTGGGTAGAAAACGCTGACGCAAAGCTAGTCTCATCTGTGGCCATGTCTGAATTGGCTCCCGAAACTCCCTACGTAATTGGTTACTCAGTTGCTTCCACCACGCAGAAGCACCCCCACGCAATTTATAGGCTACATATGGTACCTTCCTGTCCTCCGAAATACTCATCAATGTGAAAAATTTCTCAACCTCTTATAACCAGTCCAAAAATTCGATCATATTCAAATCACCCGAAAAAGATGGTAAATCAGCCTTGATTTTCGGCAACTGATCATTAAGATTATTACCTTCTCTTCTCCCATGGTTTCTATCACCACCAGGCGGTTGAGCTCGACGGCGGCCCTCCCCTCGATCTTCCGGTTCAAAATCAAGATCATCTCTGTGCCCGCGATTGCCTTCAACCCTCAAACCGCGCAAAGCCTCCAAAAGTTCAGCATGTTGGCGATCTTGGATTGCTGCACGTTCCGTAGCTTGTCGCTCCATACGATCAAGGATCGCTATAACCGCGGCTTGGTTGTCTGCGTTGTTGCCACCGTTGTTTCCCGCCATCTCTTCCAAGGATCAACCTTGCTCTGATACCAATTGATGTCAAGTAAATGCAGCGGAACAAAACGAACATAAAAGAGTTGAATAATTCCTCGTCAAAGGATCTTAAACAACCAAAATAACGAACAATTCAAAGGGAACGTTCGACCTCTTCGAATCCACGAATAGGGTTTAACAAGCCAATATTGACTTCAAGGAATAATCCTTAATTTGCAAAGCAAAAGTAATTCAATAATAAGAGTTCTACCTCCACCATAATGAAAACAAAGTATTTATATGACCTAGGAAAAGCTGAAAACCTAATTAAAACGGAATTAAAGAAATACCCAAAATAACCCTACTTAAAGTTTGCAAACTGGAAAGAAAATAAATCGCTGTGCTGAAAATCCGCCATAAGCGCGGCCGCCCTCCTCACGAGCGCGGTCGCGCACCTGTTCCGTAGTTCTGGTCTCTCGCCAGCGCGGTCGCTCTTCCCTCGAGCGCGGTCGCGCAATTGGGCCGAGACCACGCCTTCGCCAATCCTCCCTCGAGCGCGGTCGCCCTCCTCTGCTGCGCGGTCGCGCACATTGCCAGAATCTCGCTCTCTGCTTGATCAGATGAAACTTGTGCTACATCAAAAGTAGTCAACAAGGAAAACGAACAAGGCTTCCGGGTACAAATACGATCGTTAATACTCAAAAGTCGAAACAGATCCGAAAAGCTTTCAACTTTTTCTCAAAATATAAATTTTAGGTCTAAAAAATATGTTTAAACTTTATGTATGAAAAGTAAAAAGCTACTTGAAAGCATTAAAGCTTTGGCCATCAACAAATGCAGATATATTAGGATAAAGAGACGGATTACCTATGGATATGGATGTGGTGCTTCTTTGGTACCTGCAAATATCAAATGATTTTAAAATAAAAACAAGATAACTGGAAATAGGGAAAAAAATCTATAGGATAAACAGTGTTTGCTAGGTGTTAGGAAACAAGCAATAACTAAAACTCACAAGTAGGACAGAGAATGAATAAGCTCTTGCAGGTCATCAGCTGAAAAACAAATCTCATCTTACAGAACATGATAATGAGTTGGCCTCGTTGTACCCTAGGAAAAAAAAATCGAAACATTATTAAACACAATATACAAGGTGGCGGAGGTTAAAAATTGCCAAGGACGATATAATATCGATCTTAGAGATATCAATGAATAAGATGGTACCTGTCAAGATGTCTAAGGGAAGTGTGCTGTTCGTCAACTTTCCATGCTATCACCAATTGCTGCCATCTCTGAGTTAGCTTTTTCTCTAGCTATACTTACAATTAGGGGATTTAATGAGAATTTATACTGTATTAACTAACAATCAAATCCATTTGATCTCGACAATAGGGGTTTCGTACCCATCTGTTTTAAAGTGACAGCCATTATCTGAACAAAAAGGAACACACATTTTGAGACAGAGGTACAAATATTATTCAATTCATCCAAGGAAATGACATCAATACTCTAGATTTCAGGTACAGACAGCACAATTTACTAGTAAATGCGCATAAAGAATTTTCCTGGTAGTACACTGTGTATACAGAAACTGTGAGCACGATATATAGCAACTCGTCCAAAGTTTTGTCATAATAACATTGAAAACAAAAGGGCGATGTTACCAATTTTTATATATGTAAGCTTCTAAATCGAAACAAGTCATGCTTGATTACTGATATCTCTAATAAGTTACAAAGGAAATCATACTTAAGACTAGTAGACAATGATGATGAGACTACCAGTTTTTGCCCAACACAACAACTGAGACCAGGAAGAATACACAGTTCTAGACAACTAGTAAAGCAACAATAGAAACATCTGAAACTATTTAGGGAACATAGGGAGTAAGGATTGTAGATATGTTTCTGGGACTTATAGTGCCTATTCCATCTTTAATCGACTTGTCTCTGTGCCTATCAAAAACTATCAGTCAGGAAATTCAGCAGAGAAGAGCTAATATGTTACGTGTGAAGATGGGCTATCAACTCATAACCTATAAGTCTCAAAATATTGGGTTTGACAGTATGATTGGTTCTCTTTTTATATCCATCAGAGCATATCAAATATATTGGAAGTACGGGTACCTAATGCTTTCTGGAAAGGTTCAATCTGAAGATACACAGAACAAGTGGTAATTTGGTGATAAAATATTGCTGACAAGTAAGATAAAAAGACCCTTGTTCACCGGGGGGCTCATAGCAAGCGGAATTTTACATTGCGGCTGATAACACAATAGAAAGAAACTTATAGTAAAGGGCTATACGCAAAGCCTAAGAATTCAAATAAGAAGGTTTTCTTTATTTCATTTTATCATAGCAAGCGGAATTTTCTGTTGCAGCTTGTTCTATTCTCTCTGCTGAGCTACAAGAAGGAAATTCCGCATTCTATGAACCCCCTGGTGAACATCAGTGTTGGAGATTACATTCAGGTGAAACAACTCATGACTAGGTTCGGAAAGAAGTTTTGAATTCTTCTGCGAGAATCGTTCGGATGGCTACGAGTTTGCTTCAAAAAACAATCCACTGAAACACATCTATCTACTGCATCCTACAACAATTAAAAATGTGGCCAAATTTTTTCAGTTGCAGCTTAGGTTAGTAAGGGCGATTCAAAGTGACAAAGAACAACTACAATAGGATAGAACTTCCTCACCATGAGAGTCCTTATAGTTACATGGTCTGGATCCTTAGCAAGAAACGAGCTAATCAAAATCACTTTTCTCGCAAGTATATTTGTCAACACCACCCAGGAGTATAAAACTTTATCACTTTGGATGCTTGAAAGTTTGATAGCTGTAGGAATTAATAACAAAAAGCAAATAACAAATCTCATAAGATAGTGAACGATTTACATCGCAGCAATGAGGCATGTGTATTACCATCACAAGAGAGAACTCCAGAACTATTGAATTAAGGAGAAAAGGCATCAGAAGGTATGCTAAGATACAAATATAATCTTAGCAATACCCTCGATTTGACCGAGGACATGAATTTTTTTTTCCAACCTAGGATTCCAAGGAATGTCCAAGTAAGTTATAAACCCTAAATCAGAAATTTAAATCTCATTTGAACACTAAATCAAAACCCCCAAATTAATCAACAATAAAACCCTAAATTGAAATCTCAAATTGAAATCCAAAAGATTCAAACTTACCCGATATTTCTGGTTCCAGCAGCTCTTGGTGCTTTTAGCAGGTGTATGTAGCAGTGTCGAACACCGGACGGAGAGGGATAGCCGAGCTCGCGTTGTCGTCTCTTCCTTGTTCCAACGCCAACCGGATGGCCCTAGTTGTCGGCAACGGGTGGTAATTGCGGTGAAATCTGAGGCGATGGAGTAGTATTCACCGGCAATCGCACGGAGGAGGAAGAGGGCCGGGTAAGTTGCGTGGGTTAGGGAATCGATAGAGAGGGAGAGAGTGTGTAGGGACGTGGGAGAGAAGAGAGAACAACGGCGAATTTGGAAGGAGAGAGAGAGAGAGAGAGATGCCTGGCCACAAAAACAAAAAATTAAATAAATAACCTTGTGAATCGTTTACTAACATAGCGCTCCTAAAAAGCGCTGTTTAAGCTTTTACTACGATAGCGTTTTCCTAAGAAGCGTTATGTTAGTTAATTTTTATTTTTATTATTATTTTTTTGTCTTGATTATTAAATTTGAAGATTATGATGCGCTATGTAAGTGTGCACCTTAAATAGCGCTTTTTAAAAGCGCTATCTAAGGTGCGTTTCCTAAGATCCAATCTGTACTAGTGACCTCATCCTCATCCTCATCCTCAGAATAAAAATCCTCCTCCTCAAGTTCTCTAACTCCAGAAGCATCGGCATCAAGTTCATCACTCATCTCATCTTCACCTTCATATGCCCCAGGAATAATCCAATCTTATGCTTTACTTGCATCACTAGCGAGTAGCACATCAACATCTTTCTCAAGACCCTTATTTCGCTTGTTCAACAAACGGGAATTGAATTGGACATAGATTAGATTGTTTAATCTTGAAACATCTAATCTATTCCTCTTCTTAGTATGTACCTATATACAAAAAAAAAATAGATAAGAAAATCATAAACATTGTGTATTAAGCATTAACTAATAAGTAATAAAGTAAAGGATAAAAATAAATATTCTAACCCCTTCAAATGCACTCCAACATCGTTCACATCCAGACGAGCTAGTTGTTAATGACAAGATCCTTATAGCAATTCTTTGCAAGTTAGGTGTGCCATAACCATAATTTTTCCACCAAGTTGCTGAAATAAAACAAAATAAAAATTGACTTTATATTTGTAAAAGATAAACTAAAATTTAATATCATAGATTCATAATACATAAGATTTTTTTATTTCTTTTACCTGGATCATACATGTTATCATTCACCTCGCATCCTTTAGCTGCAATAGGCTTCTCAAAAGCTCCTCCTTTGACCTTATAAATTGGCAACTTAACATTCATAATTTTATTCATCAAGTCAAAATTTCCATGGCAAATAGTCTCGAGACACTCAATAACTCCATATGACACATCATGATCTAATTCGATATTCGGATCCTTATAATAATAATAAGGATTCAATAAATAAGCTATCAAATGCAATGGGGTGTCAAGTCTACCCATTATCTTCCCGTCCACTCTCTCCAAAATAGGGTCATAGTTTTTGGAATAACTATTAAGAGCAATTTTAATTTCTTCCTTCGCACGAAGAATCTCCCCATGTAAAAAACCCATTGCTGACTTTTTATCAACATTCACTAGACGAAGCACCTTAACCAAGGGTGCAAAAACTCTCAAGCAAGATCTAACACCATTCCAAAAGGCAATAGACATCACCGTGTTATAACTTGCTTGCCCTTTCACGGTCTTAGTCCATTTGCATTTATCGCACTCAGAGCTACAAAACATTGCTTGCAATTCATTTTTCTTCTCAATCAAACTTTGCAAACTAAGGAAAGAAGAAGCAAATCTAGTGACTCCGGGCCTCACTATATCTCTCTTTTTTGTATACGACCTCATCATAGCCAAAGTCTTATGATGTGCATAAATGAAAATGGTTAATGCTTTGGCTTGATCAATGCTTTTCTTGAAATTTGGTCGTTTTGCAATACCCTCAAGAATTAGATTAACTGTGTGTGTAGCACAAGATGTCCAAAAAATATTTGGTCGTTTTGCCCTAAGTAACTTTGCCGCCCCCATATTATTAGATGCATTATCCGTCACAACTTGAACCACTTTCTCAGGGCCAGGTTGCCTAATGCATTGATCAACATACTCAAAAATGTGTTCACTCGTGTGTGCAACATCTGATGATTTTTTAGAAGATAGAAATATTGTACCTCCCTTAGAATTGACGCACAAGTTCATGATGCTTCTTCTCTTTCTATCACTCCAAGCATCGATCATTAAAGAGCAACCATTCATTTTTCATTCCGCTTCATGTGGCTTCACTTTCTCTTTAATTCTATCAACCGCCTTTTTCAATAAAGGCTCTCTTAATTCATATTGGCTTGGAGGTTTCCACTTTGGTCCAAATTGACCAACTGCCTCGGTGAAAAGCCTAAAGCTATCTAGGTCACAAGCATTGAAAGGTATGCCAGCTTCATAAACCCAATCGGCAAAATAATTTTTAACACTCTTTGATCTCTCTTTCCAAAGTGCATCTTGTATGTTTTACTCTCGCGATGTCTTTGCAACATTCAAGGAAGCTTCAGGATTGATTTGTGCGGCAAACTTGTCCATTGGACCTAGAGAAAGGGGTGGTTTTGAGCCTAAATAATCTCCCAATTCATCTTTATCAAACCCCAAAATATCTAACCCCATAATATCAACACTTCTGATCACTTCATCTTGTTGGAATTGGACATTCCTTTTTTTTGGATTTAACCTCGTTAATAGCATTTCAACATTTAGCTTTATCATCATCGGACGCATTGGGATAAGACGTACCATTTCCCTTGATGTGTCCAATATGCTCTTTGAGTCTACGAATACCTCCCGACATATTCTTGTTACATAATATGCATCTGACTTTGTCCAAGGTGGTCGGATTAATTAGCATGCCACATTTCCAACCAACATCATTTGATTTTCGTTTGGTTACAGACTCGCTTTGAGTCTCTGAAGAAGGCTGACACTCACTGGGTATACTAGCAGAAGCACATGATGAAGATTCCATTTATCTATATGATAAAAAAAATGATAAATATTAAATAGAGAATTAATATAAAATTTACAAGTAATTGTTCATTTTGATATTATCATATTAGTTGAAACTAAATATCAAGGGAAACTAAATAGTTGAAACTTAAAACTAAATAGTTGAAATACATCATATTTACTCAAGAAAAAGGCCCTAAAGGCCATTTCACAAAGAGCTTCTGATTCCTCTTTGATATATCATCTTTGCTCATGAACTCAAGCTTCTGAGCATAGTTATAAATCCCGTCCCGTACCGGTCCGTCCTGGCCGGTACGTCCCGTCCCAGTGAAAAAATGGTGCGGAACAGGTTGTATACCGTCCCAGTCTAAAAACCGCTCTGTACCGGACCGAACCCGCCGAGATGGATATCCCGGCTGGGACGCAATTTTTTTTAGAATGAAAAAAAAATCAAATTTTTTAATGTCATTTTAACAATTGTACTAGAAATCCATGAAAAGAATGAAAAAAAAATCAATTTTTTTTTCTCCAGAAATCCATGAAAATTGAAAATAATGAAAAAAAAATCATTTTTTTTTCATTTCTTTCTTAAAATTACTATTACTTGGTGTAAAAACATGGTAATAGCTAACATTCTTATAGTTTAATCATTAATGAGTTACTTTGTACCGAAAAAGTGTTATGTTTTTGTTAACATATACTAGGGATATAATTAGTGAAAAAATACATAAAAAGTGCGATAAATCGGTACGGTGCACCGGTGCATTCCGGTACCGGTACGTTCCGTCCCAATGGCAAAACCGGTGCGCTGACCGGGACGGTATTTATAACTATGCTTCTGAGACAACATACCAACCAATATCAATGGAAACTAAATAGTTGAAACTTGAAACTTGAAATACATCAGATTTAAGAAAAATGAAAAATAGATTGTGAAGCCGCTTCAACCAATTACGCATTTACGTGAAGAAGTAACCTGACGCATTTCTATATAAAATATAAATAAGAAAATTGACAGTAAACTAAAGAGTAAAGAAAGAAGTAAAGAGTAAAGACTAAAGAGAAGAGAGAGAGAGAGAGAGAGAGAGAGAGAGAGAGAGAAGCTTACAATTTGTGCGGAGTCCGGCGAATGAAGACGGTGGAGAACTGGAGACGGTGGAGACGGTGGAGACGAATGAAGATGACGGAGAGAGTACGGCGGAGAAAAAGGGTTTCGTCGGCGGAGAGAGAGACACAGATTTGAGCCCTAATTTCAATTTGTGTTGTTGACCGTAGTGTTTCTGATTGTGATATAAAATAAACAATCCCAAAAAAAAACATTTATTTAAAAAAAAAAAAGGTGACTGCCCAAACCCGCCCATCCCGCCCAGCCCGCCTAGAACCGCCCAGACCCGCCTAGCCCGCCTACGCCTAATTTCCCCGCCTAGGCATAACTCGCGGCGTTGCACCACCGCCTAGCGCCTAGGCGGCCGCCTAGGCCGATTTTTAGAACACTGTTAAAAACACCAACAAGCAAATCATTCTAGTAATATACTACTCCTATTACTAAATCAACACATACACAACACCAAGTTCAATTAAAAAAATGATTTTCCATATCTAGAACAAAAAACAAAGCACCTCAATTTGAACATAAAGAAAAATTCAAATTTTGAAAATATTGAATAAAATCTCAGATCTCTGAAGGGAGGGAGGAGGCAGTAATGCGAGGGAAAGAGAGAGAAAAGGGAGGCGATGAATTTGCAAATAGGTCGGCTTAGGCAGCAGACAGAGAGCAATTTGGCGATGATGGCGTTGCTTGCAATCGTCGGCAGGCAAAGGGAGGGAAGCGGATCAAGTTCAGAGATGACGGTCAGTGCGCAGAGGGAAAGGAGGGTGGAGTGTGGGACGCCTTGAGTGGAATTGGGTGGAAAGGAAAGGGGGAGATGAGGCAGCCCTTGTTTTTTTTCCTCCTGATCTAGGTCAAGTTAGAGGAGGGGTAAGGAGGGTTAAAATAGGGTCTCATTTGTTATATTGTTCTCCTTTTTGTTTTTGTCTTTTAGGGTCACTAGTTTAGTAAATAGCATTTTCAACCCTTATACTTCCATGTCAACAAAATTCATTATTGTTCAATGCCAACTAAGTGTTTTGGTGATGTAATCATGCTACATGGGCATTTAAAACGGAGAAATTGACGGATGACCGACGGAAGGACGACATCAACCAAAAAACACGAGGTTATGAGGGGAACGAAAAAAAAATACATTTCGGACCAAAACAAAAAAATGACTATAGGTCAAGGACTAAATAGGTACTTATCTCAATCTCAAACCTTATCCTCACAGTCCTAAATTTCGTCCGGTAACCCACCCTAAACCCTTCACCCCATATCGCCCACCTACAGTCGGTCCCCGGGAGAGAAAGTCGTTACAAGCCCAATCATGCATCCCCTTATTGCCTTGACCGTGGTAATTATGTGTTATATGGTTCCATCCTTCAAATTCCACTTACTGGATTACCCGCAGCCTGCTCCATTGCCTTCCGCTCATGATCACACTTATGGTACCAACACTTCCTGTATGGCTCCGTCATATGTATTGGATTCGGGGGCAACAAATCACTTGACATCTTCCACTCGTGGTCTCTCTCATATCTCTCCTATACAGGTACCGACACAGTCACAATTTCCAATGATAACTGTATTCCCATCTCTTTTACCTGTCAACCTTCCTTTACTCATCGTAATAGAAATTTAATTCTCAATAATGTTTTATGCGTTTTTAGTATGTATGAATCTTTGATTTCTATTCGCCGTTTTTCTCTCACTAATAATTGTTTCTTTGAAATTGATGGATTTGATTTTCGTGCGAAGGACAATATCACGAAGTAGATTATTTTTTCTTGCAGTAGCTTGAACAGTCTCTACACCCTTCAATTCGACTTCGTCGCTCGGATCAATACCTTGACCCTTATTGGTGAGCGCGCGCCATCTTCCACTTGGCATGCTCGCCTCGGTCACCCGTCGTCTCGGGTTTTCAAATCTTTAGTTAATAAAATCCACATTCCTATTAGTGGATCTATGTCTCAGTCTAGTCTATGTGTCATATTTGTCCTCTAGGCAAATCTAGGAGTTTACCATTTGTTACTATAAATTTCAATTCTTCTGTACCACTTGCTTTACTTCATTTGGATGTGTGGGGTCCTTCTCATGTAACTTCAAATCAAGGATTTCGGTATTATTTAAGCATTGTGGATGATTTTTTCTCATTTTGTGTGGTTATTTCCATTATACCACAAATTTGAGTGCTTGATGTCTTTTCTACTTTCAAACTTTTAAGTCGTAAAATATTTGATGTTCATGCTATCAAAATAGTCCAAACTGATGGGATGAATTCATGTATAGACAATTCACGGTATCACGAAGTAGATTATTTTTTCTTGCAGTAGCTTGAACGGTCTCTACACCCGTCAATTCGACTTCGTTGCTCGGATCAATACCTTGACCCTTATTGGTGAGCGCGCGTCTTCTTCCACCTTGCATGCTCGCCAGTCGTAAAATATTTGATGTCCATGCTATCAAAATTGTCCAAACTGATGGGATTCATGAATAGACAATTTACGGTATTTCTCAAAAACCATGGCATTAGACACCAATTCACTTGCCCCCACACCCCTCAACAAAATGGGGCAGTTGAACGGAAACATCAACATTTAGTTACCATGGGCCTTTGCCTTCTTGCCCAATCTAGCGGTGTTTCTCATAAATAGATTGTCTACAAGACAATTATGTTATACCTCTTCCTTTCAAAAATTTCTTAAACGTGGTCCGGATTACAATTTTCTCAAGACTTTTGGTTGCTTGTGTTTCCCCACCTAGTTTCGTATATCCGTCACAAGTTAATGCCTAAATCTACATCGTGCGTGTTTTTTGGGTGTGACGATTTTCGTAAAGGGTATTGATACTTGGACCAATCCACGGGAAAAATTTATGTATCCAGACTTGAAATTTTTTATGAAGATTTTTTTCCTATGTCCTAGACTTCTACAGGTACATCTCTTGGACCAGAATTGCATCCCTTGCCAAGTTCATTGGCTGCTGATCCAGCTATGCATGGGAACCTTTGCCGAGCCCACCTAGCCCAAGTCTTGGCCCAAGCTAAGCTCCAGCCCAGATCAGGTTCTAAATTTTGGGTCACACACTCCGTCCTGCCCATCACGAGTGGGCCGGCCTGCTATCTTCTCGACAGTCCAGCCTTGTTCCTGCTGGCTCTTCTAACCCAAGGCAGCCACCTTCTGAAGGGGCCACTAATCCAGCAACCTCCTTCAGTCCTGGCCCAGGTCAGCAGGCCACTTCTACTCAGGAGCCTATCTGAGTCGCTCATTCTACTCCTACTACTCCCCGGTGGCCCATGTTTAATAACAGTTCAGTTCCTTGTACTCTTGGGGACTCCCCTCTCACATGTCCACCAGTCCAAGGTTATAGACAGGTCAAACAATTGTATGAGCGGCATCCCCTTATTTTTACTGAGGCACTCTCTGCTGCTCTTCCGGATTCAATTGAGTTTGAACCTCGCACTCTCGGACAAACCGCTCCATACACTCATTGGTTTCAACGACTACATGATTTTCTCCTCTCTAATTGGCTTCTTCAATAGCAAGTTGGATAGCTCAATGTTTATCGGCCGCTCCAGATCTTCTATTGTGGCCATCTTAGTCCATGTTGATGATTTTATCGTCGTCAGATTCTCCACTACTAAGTATCTCATATCAGATCGTATTTGTGAAACTTTTGAGAGTCGTCGCCTCTAACCACTAGGTTTCTTCCTTTGAAGGCAACAATAAGCTTGTTGGGACAATCCAGGTTTCTTCCTTTGAAGGCAACAATAAGCTTGTTGGGACAATCCTACACGAAGTTAGTTCTCTGTTGAAGCTTGTAATTCTTAGTATTCACGAAAACAATTTCACAGGAGAAATACTCCCTTCCATTGGGAATCTCACTTCTCTTGAAGCAATTTCTGCATCCGTCAATCATCTTGGAGGAAGCATTCCATATGTCATTGGTCAGTTAAAGAAGCTATGGTTTGTTGGATTGGACATTAATCAACTCCATGGTACAATCCCTCCGTCCTTTTACAATCTTTGTTTGCTCTCTACTTTCAGTATATTAGACAGCCAACTAGTTGGAAGTCTTTCAACAGACATAGGTTTGAAGCTACCAAAACTTGCAAACTTTGAAATAGGAGGCAACAAGTCTACAGGACTCCTTCCAGTCTCTATTTCCAATTGTTCAAAATTGACATTAATACACGTAGGAGATAACGGTTTCCATGGAAAAAGAGCAATTGATTTTGGAATGATGGCAAACCTCTGGAAAGTACTTCTATCCAATAATGTTTTTGGAAGTGGGGAACCTGGTGAATTGAATTTTATTGCCTCTTTGGTGAACTGTAGTAATTTGCAACAGTTAGGCTTTTATGAAAACCAATTAAGAGGGCAATCTTAATGACATACAAGCACAAAACCCATTCTGTTGGTGCTGATGGAAAAATCATCTCAAATGCGGATATTGAGTTCTACATTAATGATATATGTATTTACTTTTTGTGCATAATTTAGCTTTCCCCTTTTTATTTAATCAACATAGATCGAAACATATATATTTACTTTTTGTGCATAATTCATCTTTCCTGTTTTTATTTCATCAACGTAGATTGAAAATTAATAATCGATACTTCAGCAAAATGAACATGAGAGACTGTTGTTTTTTGATCAAGGGAATGCATTTGATCTTTAAGTTTCAGCCAAGGTAGTATTTAGACCTCAAAATCTTTGAAATACTCCTAGATTTACGACACCTACAACTTGAAATAAGTTTCTGCAGTTATGAGTTTGGATGGGGAGTTCTGCGCGACTGATATCTGTAACTTATGACTATTAAGTGGTGTGCTGATAAATCATGGAAAGACGAGCTTACTACCCAAGTACCATCCATAGCAAGTTGTAAAGCATCATTGAGCAGAATTTTAGATTACTGCTTGTACAATTGAAATGCTATGCATATTTTTAATGGTATTTAATTTAGAAACAAGTTTTTTTTTTTTTCCGCAGTTAGTCAACATATGAAATCCCTGATCTAACTTTGACATCTCCCCCCTACATTTTACAACTTAATGAAGCCTTTTCAAGAGTGTTGGATATCGAGTCTTATTGTGTTGCTTACAGAGTGCACTCTTCTCTGGTGCCTTTTCCCAACACATCTCATTGGACTTTAGTTTATTTATTTTTTGTTCTTTAACAAATTTTGGTTTGTTCTTCCAAATGCTGCATTTGTTGCATGCCTTCAAAGCATACAGGCCCATGTCTAGGGATCCACTATTTGTGTTGCATGTAGATACAAGCTTCCTAATGTAGACAAACATAGGCCCTTGCTTTTCTTGAGTCACGAGTTGCAACGTATGTACCAATATGCATGTAGATTCATATTCATCATGGTGAGTTACTTGTTAATTAGACTGACTTCCTGAACATGTATTACTAGCATTGCTTTACTAGGTATAATTAGTAGATTGTTAGGGGAAGAAGTAGGGGTTATAAATTAAAATTAAACTTGTACGTTTTCCGTCTCCATCTGAATCTGGGCACCATCTGAATGTTACTGCAGGATATGATTGAAGTTGTTGAATCAAAAACACCAAAGAGATACGGTGATTATTTCTTGCGTCAAATTGTTAAGGTCTGCTTCTTATACCTATTTTTTGAAGCTAGTTTTTACTGTTCTATATTTTCTTTTCTTTCTAATTTCCTTTCTCATTTCTAATTATTACGGGTGGTGGTGTTTCTTGCAGCTTGAAGGACTGATCACCGACATGGACAGGATAAAACTGGAAGCATAAAGCCGGATTTCCGTTGCGTTTTTTATTATCATTGCACCTTGTGATGCAAGAAGATGAGATCTAAACTAGTGCCAGATACTATCAGATTTCCGTTTTTGTCCTTAATTTTCTTTTCTGGAAGTAAAATGGTATGTTTTGGCTAAATATTGTTACTTTTGCTTGTCTTGTGTTGAGGATTTGTATTTGTTTTAGTTTTATTTTTGATAGGAGAGGTGTTGCCAGTAGTGTTTGTCTGCTCCTGTAAGATGTATGGATAAATGTTTATTGAAGCACTCAGTTCCATGTCATGGCTATTTGTTGAAAGTTCTACGATATCGATTTGCTCTTATCAGGAAAATACAAGTAAAGAAGATTCAAAAACCCTTGGAACAATCAGATCGCACACTGGTGGATCTACCCTAGATCTTTTCCCCACACTTTTTTTTTCTTTCGTACAATTTATGATAACTTATTTCCCTTTGTGTGAAGAAAAAATGTGTTAGTTTTTTTTGCTCCCTTGCAATTAATAAAAGTCAAAATCTTATAAAAAAAATGCGTTTTTTTAAGCTATGAAAAAACAGGCTTCAATCGTCACCGCCTTCGACTGTTGTGTCCGTTGCTCGGTGTAACTTGTTTAGGGTTTTTGGCAAAGAATCGGTTCCTAAAGAAATGAATGTCCAGCAAGAGGTGAATTCACCGGATACAAACGATTCCTTGACAGTGAAATTGAAGAGGTCGGTGCAATTATGTCAAGATTGCCCAGCAAGAGGTGAATTCACCGGATACAAAGGTTTGTGTAATTATGGTGTATCTATTCTGTCTCATATCAAGATTGCATCTGTTTGGGACGAAGGATACAATGTCAGTAACTTTTGTAAAAAGTGCCATGGTTATAAAATGTGTCAGCGATAGAGATAAATAATACTATTGCATTTGTTATTCACGGTCGGTATAGGTGTAAAATAGTGTCAGTATCAATATCAATGTAAAAACTAAAAAGTGTCGATGTTAGTGTAAAAAAGTGTCAAATGATAGTATAAAAAGTGCCAGTGTAAGTTTAAAAGAATGTCAGTGTTAGTGTAAAAGAGTGACATTGTTATTGTAAAAAAATGTCAGCATAAAAAAATGTCATTGCATGTATTATTAAGTGACAATGTTAAAGAGTATCAGGATTAGTGTTAAAAAGTGTCCGTGTTAGTGTAAAAAAGTGTCAACTAATCGTAGAGAAGAAAATCGTATGATGGATAAATTTCGACAATCCTTATTGCAATCTATTTCTGCTAGTTCTCATTGGGCTTGATTAAAAAGCTAGTTCAAGTATTTTTCTTACTTTTCATATATGCATTGACATAAACTGAAGGATTAAGGTTTTTTATCTTTGTTGGTGTTTGGGTTTGATAAAAGAAGCACTATGCATGTCATTTTTTCCAATTTCAAAAATTAATTATGATTTGATATTTTTATTTTTGAAAATAATGCAATACTTGCTTATTGCATACGATGATTGAACTTGTTGAACGATACTTATAATATAAAATCATGTTCTTTCTAAAGTGGTAAAAATGTCATTGTAAAAAATATTAAAATTTTAAATTAGCGTTTTAAAATGATGCACCAAACACATTTACAGAAAGCTGCTCCGTTTTAAAAATTGCTCCGTTTATAGAAAGCTCCGTTTTAAAAACTGTGCACCAGACGGGGCCTTAATGGTAGGATATGAATGAGGCGTTTTGGTAAAGAATTGGTCCCAAATTTAATTGAGTATATATAGATTTTTTTTAAAAAATGAAAAAAAGGTAAGTATTTTAGTTGACAACTGAGAACTTAATAATAAATTCTTAGTTGTTTGGTCGCCGGATTTGATCGTGTTTTTAGTAGTTTAGTTGAGAAAGAACTTAATGATAAGTTAAGTTCTCAGTTGTTTGGTCGTCGAAATTGGTGGTCGCCAGAGTTGATCGTGTTCTTATTAGTTTATTTGACAACTGAGAAGTTACTGATAAATTCTCAGTTGTTTGGTCGCCGGAGTAAAATAAAATAAAAAGTCGCCGTAGTTGATCGCCGAAGTTGGTGGTTGCCGGAGTTGTTGACCGGAGAAGATGGGGAGGGGTGACCTAAGGTGATGGTCGTTGTAGAGAAAGTAAACTGATAAATAGGGTGTAGTTAGTAAAATGATGGGAGAGTGAACTTAATAAAATGAGAAGGAGAAGTATGAGAGAAAATTAGTAGAAATATATGCTGAAAGTAAAGTAGAAGAGATAACAAATGAGAGAAATAGTAATATGATTGATGTTACGAGTATAAAAACTTTTCATTTTGACTAGTATCTATGAAGTGGGAAGAGCCAAAATGAAAATTAGTATCAAGTAGAGTGGGGCGGAGAGAGTATATAGATACTCCCTCCGTCCCACAATAATATGTAAACTTTCTATTTTGGGCGTCCCACAAATATTTTTATATCATTAATTTTTGAGAAAATTTTATAATAATTTTTTTGGAAACATTTTAACAAAAAATAAATGCAAAAAAGTATTTTAAATAATATATACAAATTTTTAGTTATTATAATAATAGTAACACAAATTATTATTTTTTTACAAAATTTTAATTAATATTTATATCTCACCACCAACATCGCACCAACCACAATGCCGGATATAGTTATATACACGACCCCAAATATACACGGCCGCTAACAATTGACGAAGTTACCCATTTATATTAATTTTTTTTTTTTCATTTCAAATTCAAAGCTCGAGCTCTTCGTCTCCCTCGCTCTCTCTCTCTCAGTACGTACACGACTGACTGCCATCGCCGCCGTTCGTTCGCCATGGCTCGGGTTAAAATTCCGGCCGTCCCTGCTGGAGCTTCCGCCGCCGCTACAACCACTGCCATCGCCGCCGCCTTCGCTTCTACCACCGTGCCCGTAAAGAAGGTAATGCAATTTGAACGTAATTTAAACCTAATTTTACATTCCCAATGTCTAATTTTTGTTTGTTTGCTTCAATTGATTTGGACGTCTTTCATGAACTGGTTGCTTCAATTGATTTCGACGTCTTTTTCTTTACATCGTTCATTTTTCTTTCTTTTTATGCATCTCGTGTAATTTTTCTTTCTTTGATATTAACCAAACTGGAGAATGCATCTCGTGTGAACTCACACGAGATGTATCTCGTGTGAGTTCACACGAGATTTATCTCGTGTGAACTCACACGAGATGCATCTCATGTGAGTTCACACGAGATACATCTCGTGTGAGTTCAAACGAGATAAATCTCGTGTAAACTCACACGAGATGCATCTCGTGTGATTTTACACGAGTTGTGCCCAGTGTCCACTCTTTTTCTTTACATCGTTCGTATTCAGTTATAAATGCTAAATAGCTAATTTATTGTCTCTTATTTGTTTTTTTGTAGGCACGTGAACGTATGACCGCGTCCAATAGAAAGAGGAAGGCCGAGACGGCACCTAAGGTAGATAAACGCAGCAAAAGGATACATGATAGGACTATCGTGCGTGGGTCTGAGCTTGGGATTGAGCAGGATGTAGGAGATGATCACTATACTCAAAAATCCAAATGGAGATTGAGTTACAAATATGTGTCATTATTTAGGGTGTTTAGGGTTTTATGTGTCCCCGATCTTGCCAAAAATGGTATACGGCTACCTCGTTTATTTTTTTTTAATTTTTTTTCTACATTCTAAATGACATTTAAAATGTTTTCCATCTACATGAGTTTCCTCAAAATCCAAATGGAAATTGAGTTACAAATATGTGCAATTATTTAGAATTTTTAGGGTTTTATGTGTCTCGATCTTGCCAAAAATGGTATACGGCTACCTCGTTTATTTTTTTTTTAATTTTTTTCTAGATTCTAGGTGACATTTAAAGTGTTTTTCATCTACATGAGTTTCCTCAAAATCCAAATGGAGATTGAATTACAAATATTTGCCATTATTTAGGGTTTTTAGCACTACAACAAAAATGGGCTTTCACAACGTTTTTTAAACATTGTTAAAGACCTTTGACAACGTTTTTGAAAACGTTGTGTCATCTACCGTTGTCTTAGGTCCCAGTCTAAGACAACGTTTTATAAACGTTGTAATAGGGTCTAAGACAATGTTTTAAAAACGTTGTCATATCTTTGACAACGTTTTTCATAAACGTTGTAGGGTTTTATGTGTCTCGATCTTGCCAAAAATGGTATACGGCTACCTCGTTTATTTTTTTTAATTTTTTTCTAGATTCTAAATGACATTTAAAGTGTTTTTCATCTCTATCACTATACTCAAAATCCAAATGGAGATTGAGTTACAAATATGTGCCATTATTTAGGGTGTTTAGGGTTTTATTTGTCCCCGATCTTGCCAAAAATGGTATACGGCTACCTCGTTTATTTTTTTTTAATTCTTTTCTACATTCTAAATAACATTTAAAATTTTTTTCATCTACATGAGTTTCCTCAAAATCCAAATGAAAATTGAGTTACAAATATGTGCAATTATTTAGGGTATTTAGGGTTTTATGTGTCTCGTATGTATCCACACGAGACACATCTCGTGTGGATACACACGATATACATCTCGTGTATATCCACACGAGACACATCTCGTGTGGATCCATACGAGATGAGTGAAGAATTAGGCAAAACCCATTACCAAAACATCAACAACCATCATCATAATCAACACGAAACAACCGATTACCAAAACCTGAATATTCAATCAAATGAAAGGGCCCTTATAATGGTTGACGGAGATAAATCTCGTGTAAAATCACACGAGATTCTTCTCGTGTGAGATTACACGAGATAAACTGAAAATAGAGTTCCTCTTATACTGGACGCATCAATGGCGTCACTAACATTCCCTTTGAAATCAGAACCTCCTTTTTCAACAATCAATGCTCCAATTACTTCAAACCCTTACAACAAAAGTGTCCTCAAATCATCTGCACGGAAAAAATTCAACTAAATCAATCACAAACGCACAGGCAAACAAAGAATCAGATGATTGGGAGTTAGGGTTACCTGATTGATTCTCTGACGAAATCAGGTGAAAAGGGGTCGGAGGGGTGGGTGTGAATGCACCTGAAGGTGGATATTACTGTGAGGGGAGAGACGAAGGGAGAACCTATCAACCATTGGAGACCTGCTTCGTTGTTGATGATGATATCGTTCGCAGTGTCCATGGGTGAACGATTGGAATTTTCCTGCGAAGTGTGTCGTGTGAATATACACGGTATAAGGAGAAAATATCGTGTAGACACACACGAGACGGAAGGGCAAAATTGAAATATTTCGTTCCCTGTATTTTTCGTTCTCTGTATTTAGTATTTACCCACAATGCCTAAACACAACTGACCACCTCATCAACCACCCTGACTTCACCAAAGTTCAAAAGCTCAAATGTGAAAAAATTGTCATATTTCTAAGTTAACTAAAAAAGATGTGCAAATTTCATACACCAACAATAATAAAATAAGATTTAACTTAAATATCAGATTAAAATAAATCCTTAAAAAAGAAATTTTAAAGGGCATAAACTCCTTTAACCTTTTGTCTTTCTGAAAGCTTGTCGCACGTTAAAAAAGAAAGGAGAAATGTATAATCCATGCAGAGGGATTGAAAGTGCAAAATTGATTTAACGGAGATGGCGGGGATGCGAAGAGATGGAGGTTAAACTAATTCTGGACGACGCACATGAGGGGAAAGGGTACGGAATGGGAGGGGGGTGGGGGTTTCTACTTTCTAGAGGCGCATGTTGAGTTTGATTTAGGGTTTGGTGTATTTAAAAATAAGTAATTTTTTTATTTTAACCCCTTAGATCTTCGAAAATACTTTGAGGTCAATAGTTAAATTTTATACACTTTGGCCCCCAAAATTTTCACGTCAACAAATTCTTCAACTTATGATTTCACCTATGCTAAAATTGTGATGTCATTATGCTTCATCAACCTATTTAACGAAATAATGGAAGACCCACCGACGGAGGAACTATGGCTCACGAAATATAAACAATAATAAGGATCAAATCGAAAAAGAAATAACGATTTTTTTTTTAGGCCCACTTCCTCTAGGGCCCCTCATGTGAGATTTAAACCCATTTTAAGAAATAACCTTTTAGTAATTCCTCACACACCCCTCATTGTTAAAAAACAAATATATCCTTATTATTATTTTGTACGCGTCGTACGTTAATTCCAGGGACTGAACCAATTTCAAAACAGAAAATTATACTTTAGTCACTGAAACTTTGGGAATTAAATATTGGTCACTAGACATTCAAGTATTTTAAATCAGTCATTAGATTCAGAATAGTTTCAGTTTAATTTTTTCAACCAAATTTTTTTTAAAAAATTCAATATTAATGACGAATTAATCTCATAATTTACACATTTACAACACTTATATGTTCTTTTATAATTGACTTATAAATCAAAATTTTCAACCAAAAAAAATTAAAAATTTCAATAATAACAACGAATTACTCTCATAATTTATACATTTACAACCCTTATAATTATGAGACTACTTTGTCTTTTATAATTGACTTATAAGACAATTTTTTCAATCAAAAAAAATCAAAATTTTCAATAATAACAACGAATTACTCTCATAATAACAACGAATTACTCTTATAATTGACTTATAAGACAATTAACTTATAAGACTACTTTAAAAAATCTTATAAGTAACATATAAGATTTTTTAAAAAAGTCTTTATATAAGTAACATACAAGACTTTTTAATAAGTCTTATAAGTAACTTATAAGACTTTTAAAAAGTCTTATAAGTTACTTATAAGACCTATTTGAACATTGAGAATTATGTTGTAAAAAAGTCTATAAGTTAAAAAAGTCTTATAAGTAGTAACTTATAAGACTTTTTTTAATAAGTCTTTTTATTTATAAGACTTATTAAAAAAGTCTTATAAGTTACTTATAATAAGACTTATTAATAAGTCTTATATGTAACATATAAGACTGTTTAAAAAGTCTTATACGTTACTTATAAGACCTATTTGAACATCGAGAACTATGTTGTAAAAAAGTCTTATAAGTAGTAACTTATAAGACTTTTTTTAATAAGTCTTTTTACTTATAAGACTTATTAAAAAAGTCTTATAAGTTACTCATAAGACTTATTAATAAGTCTTATATGTAACATATAAGACTTTTTAAAAAGTCTTATAAGTAACTTATAAGACTTTTTAAAAAGTCTTATAAGTTATTTATAAGACCTATTTGAACATTGAAAACTATGTTGTAAAAAAGTCTTATAAGTAGTAACTTATAAGACTTTTTATAATAAGTCTTATTACTTATAAGACTTGTTAAAAAAAGTCTTATAAGTTACTTATAAGACTTATTAATAAGTCTTATATGTAACATATTAGACTTTTTAAAAAAAATCTTTATATAAGTTAAGTATAATTTTTTTTAAAAAGTCTTATAAGTTACTTATAAGACTTTTTTAAAAAGTTTTATAAGTAACAAAAAAATCAAACTCAAAATATATCCAGATAATAAAACGTCAATATTTCACACTTAACAAATACTCATCAAATTACAAACTCAAAAGTCAGAATAAACGGACTTTGAAGAGATCACCCAGCTCACACGAGACATAATAAAATCTCTAAACACAGTAATGGTTCATATACATTAAAAGATGAAATGATCCCGACAATACATAATTAATTAATCCACCTAGTATATCTATATCAAACTAAAAACACAAACATTTCTACACGTTTGACCAGAATAATTGAATTTACGTGACTATTATGGCCAACAAAACCCCAGCTTTTACTCACTTTCCAAACAAACCCGTATAACCATCAAATATTGTCTCATGATTTGTTTTAGGAAAAACTAGCAATAGGAAAATAATGGTTTTCTTAATACCCGTGATTTGGTTAAAATACATCAACTAATTTTTCCATATGAACAAAAGCATATTTTGGAGTCTCCGAGCATTCTCATTAGCGTCCAATAAATCTTGGCCCCCTGCTTTTTCTTCACCGGGCGGAGTTGATTTTGCTTCAAAAAAAAAAAAAAACAGTAATTTTGCCATGAAAATTGGAAAGAACTCCATATCTAGAAGAAAGAGAGAAATGGGGAAGACTCACAATTTTGGTGACGGCGATAGATTCATCAATGGTGAAGCTGAAGAAGACGACGTCGGCGACAGATTCATTAATGGAGAGAACTATCGAAGATCGGAGTGAGAGAGAAATGTTTGCGAGGTGGTATGGTGAAGCTGAAGAAGATGAAGATGAAGAGGCTCGCCGGAGAAGATGAAGAGGCTCGCCGGAGAAGATGAAGGGCTCGCCGGAGAAGATGTAGATTTAACCGAAATAATGTAGATCTGACTGGAAATGTTGTAGATCTAGCCTTTAATGGAGGCGGCGACGGAGAAGGTGTGTGTATGGAAAAGGAGTCCCGGAGAAGGAGAGAGAGACGGTGGCCGGAAATGGCAGTAGGTTGAGAGAGAGAGAGAGAGAGAGAGTGATTGAGTGTGTGTGTTTTTTTTGGTATAAGTGTGAGAGAAGGGAGGGGAGGGGTGGGTTTTGTTTGAGGGCTGGAGGTAGTTTTGGCATTTACGGAGGTGAGGGGTGTATATGGAATTATAATTTGAGTAAAACTCTCTATTTGGAATTTATAAAATAGATCTCCTTAAAAATGAATAAAATCTGGGTAGAGAGGCCCTAGGGGAATTAATCCTTTTTTTTAATAGGTTAAGAAGAACTAAAAGATTTATTAACTCCACTTTTACAGTACATCATTAAATTTTTTCTTCTTATTACTTTCTCCGTCCCTAAAAGATTGTCCTGTTGTACATTTTGCAATTATTAAGGAAAAGCTTCACCTTCTTGTACCTTAGTAGATTTGCACTAACATTCATGCCTAAGTTTTAAAATGAGATATTCTTTTTGGGACAAGTCAAAATGACAAATGTGACAATCTTTCAGGGACGGAGGAAATATTTTTTTTTCAATTTTTATAAGATGGAAGGAGAATCGATTCTTACCAAAAGGCACTAGTAATAATTTTATAACATTTACATCTCTAGAATTCTGTGCCGCTAAATAATCTTCATCTTGAATTACGTGCCAAATCCAATTCGATCCTTTTCATTACATCAAACGGTCAGATCCGACCCGACCCACCTTACACGTCACCATTACCATTTTCCTCTTCCCTCGTCCACCATGTCACGTCACGCTACTTTATTAAGACCAAAACCCGATCATATCCTTAAAAACAAACAGTCAACAAAAATAAAAGCAGAGGAAAATCAAAATAAAAGGCGCACTTTAGCATCTCAAAGCTTAAAATGGACGCCTCCACCGATCGAAGGTTAAGTGCGCTTCTCCGTCACCTCGATTCCGGCAACACGAACATGGATTCACAAAGCATTTCTACTTCCCCAACCGCCGGAGGCTTTTCCGGCCATTCCGTATTCGCTAACATCGTTCAAGCTCCTGAAGACCCCATCCTCGGCGTATTCCCTCTCTCTCTCTCTCTCTTTACATATATCTCTCCTGCTGTGTATATATGTGTGTGTGTTAGTTTTAGGTTTATGATCCGATGAGTTTTCTTTTCCTGCTCTTGAATTGGATTGTTTCGATTCGATTGATCAATCGTTTTCTTTCTTGAAATTATTGGTTTCGTAAACCTATCAAATTCACCAGTTGAGCTCTTTCTTTTTTCTAAGTTATGTTTTATTCACAGTAGAAAGTATCTATATACGAGTATATATAAAGGCTTAAGTGATCTAAACAATTTTCTCCTCCAAAACTATATCAGAATTTGAAAAGTCATTTTCATTAATTCCCATATATTGAATAATTACACTATTTTTTAATCATAATTATTATGGGCATACATATTTGCAAGGCACATTCCATACAAGGTACGAGAAAATTACTAAACTATCCTCCTATATAAATCAAAAACCTCTTGATTTCTCTCATTCCCTCCCTCACTCACCAGGATCTCCTCTTTCTCTCGTACACAACGTTTTTCTATTTCTCTCGTACACGACGTACCCAGCCAAGACCGTTACCTTCACCACCACCAAAACCGCCGGAAATGAGGAAGAAGCTCGCCACCGTCGGCAGCAAGTCAGGCGCCGCCTCTATTTTATTGATTTTAGGTCAAAGCTAGAATGTGATTATTGTTCAAAAATTGGTTTGATTAATTGGGTTTGAAATTGAGTTATTGATGAACTGGGTTTGAATTTGATATTATTAATTCCATTTTTGAACTGGTTTGAATTTGAGTTATGAAATATGGTACTGGACGGGCCTTATTTCGTGTAATTTTACGCGAGTTGTTTCACAACGTTTCGTATAAATTTACACGAAATGATTCCAAATATTTCGTGTATAGGCATACGAAATAACTATTTTATTACATTTCGTGTCAAAATAGGTGAAATGCATCATGTTATTTCGTGTAAAAATTGGTGAAATGCCTATGTTACATTTCGTGTAAATTTGATGAAATGGGTCTGTTATATTTCGTGTAAACTTGGGTGTAACACAACGCACTATTTCGTGTAAAATCAGGCGAAACAAAAAGTTCTACCTTTGCCATATTTCGTGTAAAAGTATGCGAAATAAACCCATTATTTCATGCACGTTTACACGAAACAGGCGTATCCGAATAAGGGTATTTTAGGCATTATTGTGCCTTGTACACAATGGTGCCTTGCAAATAGAATTAGCCGTAAGTAAGTGTGTGAAGAGAGGCCTTTGGTGCCTTAAATTCTTCTACATCCATTTCAAAATAAATATCCAAATTTCTTTTTAATTATTTTGGACATTCATTTTGGTGAAACGGAAGAAATAGTATGCAGTATTTGGCAGGGATAAAAATTTAAAGGGAAAACTGCATAAGTGAAAAGAAGGAAGGGTGCCGATATTTTCTTATTTGGTATGAGAGACGAGTAATACCAAGGGCACACAATAATCGCAAATAAGCAATGTTTATATTACAAATAAAATTTTGTGAGTATTTTTGCCCCTAAATCATTAACTGCCCACTAAATTTTGTTTTGTGAATATTTTGTATTCATAACATTGCCCCGGAAATACTGAATAAAAGAGACAAGGGAAAGGAAAAGAAACCTCCTCCATTCACACACACACACACTCTCCCTAAATTGGGATGAAAAATGGTGGGAAAATCCCACACTTTTACCAAACAGTGAAAAAGAACACCCCACACTTTTTCACTCTTCTTACCAAACAATTGGGGTAATATTTTTCCTTTTCCACCCCCTATGATTGAAAATAAAAAAATCCCTTCACTTTCCACCCCCTCCATTTTTAAAAGTTCAGCTTACCCTCTAATTGTGCTTCACTTCAATAATGGAACAAATAATATACAAATAAATAAATCATAAACATCATTTAAAAAATATATGACAAGGCAAATAATATACTCTTAATAAATTGGGAGTACTCCCTCCCTTCGTCAGAAAATAAAAATATCTAAAAAAATTAAATTTACTCGTGATATCTAAAGTAAATTTGAATATATTTAGATATTCATTTTGAAACGGAGTGAGACACGATATTAACTTAGAAATACAAGTCCTTCCTCAAACAAAAATAGAAAAAGAATAAATATATTGAGAGGGGTAGTTCTCACAATTTAAATGAAGCCTACCACTCTGAATGCATAACCAATATAATATGCCTTTATTATGGTTGCTTCCTCTACCTTCTCCTTTACACTAAATTGGGAAATCACTTTTTTTTTTTATGTCTAATCTGAAAAGGAAAATTAACAAATCAAAAGGGAACTGACCAGTTAGAAAAGAGAAGGGAAAGCATCACAAACTGACCCAAGAGAAAAGGAAAGAGACACCTAAAGGGCCTTGCTCAGTGGTACCTTGGTGGCTGAAGAGAAGGTCACCGGTTCGAGTCCCCCCAAGGGGATTTTTTGAGCTTTAATTCTTACCTTGGTTTTAGGGTCCTTAGGAGCCTTTCGGGACACATCCGTGCAGTTAAGGAAGCAGCATTGCTGGGCTTGTATCCTCAGTGTGGGGAGTTTGAATCTTGGCAGGAGCAGCTGGAGCAGCCAATTGGTGTTGTAAGAGTGATGCAATTGCCTCGGCAGGAGCAGCTGGAGCAGCCAATTGGTGATGTAAGAGTGATGTAAATGCCTTGTAGGATAGGAGGGCTCCCTTGGGGCTCTGGAGTATAAGTGCTAGCCACCCAGGCTGCATAGGGCACATCCCGCGATTTACCTTCGCCAAAGATACCGAGGCCGGTATACGGTGGTCAGGATTAGTTCGGCGAAAACCCAGTATAAAAAAAAAAAAAAAAAAAGTAAAAGGTGTAATTTGATAGGGCATTGAAGGCAGGCTAGCGGTAGATCTTGACTTGAAGCTTGTAATTGTAGTTGTAGCATGGCAGATAGATATTAGAAATCGATGATATTTAAGATACCCTTGATTTTCTAATTCTTGTTATCATCTCCTTTCAAATGACAGCTGTAACCCTCATATTTATGTTATATATTTTTTTTTTATATACTCCCTCCGCCCCACGTGAATACAAACTTATTTCCTTTTTGGTCCGTCTCACGTGAATACAAACTGTCCAAAATGGAAATAAATTTATTATTTTATATTCACCCTACCCCACCCACTCATTCTCTCTCTTCATTTCCTATCACACAATTTATTCAACCAACTCCACTCATTCTCTCTCTTCATTTCCTACCACACATTTTCATTATCTTAATAATATTTCTTAATTAATGTGCCCAAAAAAATCGTTTGTAATCACATGGGACGGAGGGAGTATACTTTTTCTAATATAATGTAACTTCATCTATCTACTATGTTATAAAAATTTGACTGTTGTAAAATTGAACTGCACTATCTCCAAATCCCAGTTCATCCTACACCTACTTACAGCCTTAAAAGGGCCAGCCACTCTACCCCTGCTCTAAGGCCATTTTCAACAGTCTACTCCAAATTTTACTTCAAAACATCAAAATGGTGCAATATCAGCACCAAATATCTCACACCATCTCCAACAGCTTACTCCAAATTTCGCACCAAATAAGAATCTTTTCAGTATATGCTTGTTATTTCATTTAATTAAAAGGTTTTTTCATTAATCTTATTTAATATTATTCAAATTACATTATATTAAATAGTATGCCATAAAACTTAAATTAGACAATTAATAACTATAAATAAATAAATTAAAATTAAAATTTATTAAAAGAAACAATAAAAATAAAAATTTAATAAAAGAAACAATAAAAATAAAAATTTATTAAAAGAAACAATAAAAATAAAAATTTATTAAAAGAAACAATAAAAATAAAATTGAAAATAAAAAATAATAAATACCACTTCTCTCCTCAATTATCCTTGATGAAAACGCAAGAGAGAGAAACTGAGAAGAAGAGAGAAAGAGAGGGCGATGAAATTGCTCTCCGCCGCCGCCATCGCCAACGCCATCACCACCACCAAAATCAAGGTAATCTCCTTCTCCTTCCACTTCACCTTCCCCTTCTACTTCCAGATTTCCTGGGTAATTAAAAAAAAAAAAATTAGGATGGCGCAAAGGATTTTGGTGCGCCAAATTTGGCGCATGTAAGGGGCAACGCTAAAATGGCGTAGAAGATGGCGTCGTTGTTGGAGCTCCATTTTTCGCCAATTTGGCGATGGCGCACGAAAATGGCGTGGTGTTGGAGATGCCCTAAATATGTCCAAAACTTAATTACTGATCTGATCCTGAATGATTATTCAACTTTTATTTCAAAAAACTGTATAGTATAAAATTAGTTTTAAATAAATTTAGTAGCATAATATAAAATACGAGCAAGTTGATAAAAGTTTATTAGTATTCACTCCGTCTCAAAATGAATGTCAAAAAAAAAAAAATCAAATTTGATGTCCAAATTATTTTTAAATTTTTTTTGCTAGTGATTAGGAGCAAATTTAAAAAAAAAAAAAAAGTTGGACATTCATTTTGGAATAGAATGAGTATAAAATATATTATATTTATTTTGGGAAAGAAAGTTTTGATATTTTTTAGGGATAGATTATATTTTTTTTAGTTATGATAGGAAAATAGTGTTCAACTAAACACAAACAAAAACTAGAAATTAAGGGTTAATATGTTTAATAAAAAAAAAACTCTATTACAGTTGACAATATTTTGAAGAGTGCGTCTGCTGAGAAACGCGTTTCTCCATAACTATGGAGAAACGTGTTTTTCATAGCCAGAAGCTTTACATTTGATAACCAGAAAAAAAAACCCAAGGCCAAGACCAAAAGCTTCTGAATATCCAGAAGCTTTGCATTTGATAGCCAGAAGCTTTGCAGTTGATATCCAGAAGCTTTGTATTTGATAGCGGAAGGATGTGAAATGTATATCCGGAAAAAAAAACCCAAGGCCAAGGCCAAAACACGGATATCCGGAAGCTTTGCATTTGATAGAGAAGCTTTGCGATTGATATCAGAAGCTTTGTATTTGATAGCAGGAAGGATGTGAAATGTATATCAGAAGCTGTTAGGTGCATATCCGTAGAAAGCTGTTAGGTGCATATCAGGAAATGTGTTAGGGCGTATCCAGAATTGCTATTGAAGGTTTACGGATATCAGAACCTTCAAATGTATATCCGAAACATTTTGAAGGTTTACGGATATTCATTTGAAGGTTTACGGATATCACTTTCATGGGTTTACTATCTACTCGTTGTCGCGCACGTAATGGGCCGTTTCTCCATAACTTATGGAGAAACGCGTTTCTCCCTAGATTTTGTGTATTTTGAATTATTTACGTAATGAAGATTATCTCTTCTTTTTCAACAAACGTTGACATAAAGGGGCATCTTTGCAGTTGCAAACAAGTCCAAGGGCAAATCCAAGACAACTCATCTATATAAACCAAAGACCCCTCTCTCTATCTCCATTCCACCCAACCTTCTGTAACCAACAAACTCACACTCACACACACACACACACGCGCACACACACACACACACACACAGATAGAGAGAGAGAGAGAGAGAGAGAGAGAGAGAGAGAGAGAGAGAGATCAGCATGTCGCTGGTGACAGAAGAGATCAGAAAGAGTGCAACAGAGTTGTACCATGGTGATACCATTTGCCAAACCAAAACCAGATTGCTCCTCTCGGAAGTTGGCTTACCCAATGGCCTCCTCCCTCTAAAAGACATTGAGGAATGTGGGTATGTCAAAGAAACTGGTTTTGTTTGGCTCAAACAAAAGAAAACATCCCAACATAAGTTCCAGAAAGTTGGGAGGCTTGCATCTTATGCTCCTGAGGTTACTGCCTTTGTTGAGAAAGGTAAGGTCAAGAAGTTGACTGGTGTCAAGACTAAGGAGATGCTGATGTGGCTTAACCTTCATGAGATCATTCTTGATGATCCACCCACCGGAAAGATCACCTTCAAGGCTTTTTCCGGCTTCTCTAGGTCTTTTCCGGCGTCGGCTTTCGTCGCCGATGCCGATGAAGAACAAGAAGACAAGGTAAAGGAGGAACATCTCAATGGATATGGTAATGCCATTAATGGAGCTGCAAAGGAAGTTGCTCTGAAGGAGGTTTAATGTTGACTTGGCAACTGAATTAATTATTGTTTATTTCTGTCCTAAGTTACTCCGTCAGTTAAGAGATGTTAATTAAGTCAGTCGTCTCAATTTTCCGTTTGATGATTATCGTTTTATGTATTTTGATTGAAATGAAGAAGAAAAATAATAAGAATGCTCAGCTAGATGTTAATTAAGTCTTAATTATCAAGTGAAGGGACAGTATTAAAAGAAAAATAATACCTTAATTAGCACATGGAAATTATTAAAACGTTTATTGAGGTACGAAGTCAGTATGTGTATCACAAAGGGGCACGGTTATTTGCAAGACATGTTATTTGCAAGGCACGGACAATTAATTGATAAAATTGTCCTCACCCGTACGCGAACGTTTCGTGTGATTATACACGACGTTATCAGATAAGTTTCGTATGAAAATACACGAAATGTATTGAGTTATTTCGTGTAGATTTACACGAAATATTAACAAATATTTCGTATATTTTCATACGAAAATTACCTGAAAAATTCATGTATATTCAAACGAAATAAACAGTCTGCATAATTCATACTTCCAAACATAAAAACTGGAAAATTCAAAGACCAATACAGCTTTCTTGAAAAAAAAATCATAAAAAATGGTAAACTTTGCCATATTTCACATCACACATCCAAACTTCCAAACAGTTTTTAACAAGGCTCAATAAAAACTTCATGATTCATACATATAAATAAAAAAGGCTCAATAAGTCAAATGATACACTCATACTATTATGGCCTATTTCTTGAAACTCTTTCTTCGTTCGACGCAATTGAGAGTCGGTTGAATGTCTCTATCCAAGCTCTGTATGTCATGACCAAGTTACTTGCGCTTGTATCACGATGAGCCTCTCAATATATCGCTGGCGATGGCATTGTGTAATCATTATCTAACATGTGCAGCAATATAAAATGGTTTCCAATGTGTCCAAGCACAAATGTGTCTGCGGGTGGTCCTACTCCTTTGCAGCCGGTGCCTTCCCTTTTCCTCTAGCCACCCGGGTAGCCTCCTCCTCCCCCTCACTACTGTCATCAGATCCTGACTCCGCAGCTGTGCCGGCTTCGCCTGCTGCCGTCTCATCTGAATCAGAAGATGACTCAGCAGCATCAGAATCAGAAGATGAAGATGAGTCAGCAACATCCTCGTGACCAGCAGAGGCCGCCTCATCATCTGTATGCTCACTCTCAATGTGCTCCGGCTCAATCACAGTCTCAGGCTCATCATTTTTATCATGTTTTTGTTTGGCGCGTTTAGCTTTCTTAACTGCCGTCTCGGCCTTTCTCTTTCTATTGGAAGCGGTCATACGTTGACGTCCCTACAAAAAATTCAAATAAGAGACAATAAATTAGTGACAGTTAAAGTTCCAGTTCATTTCGTGTAAATATACACGAAATGTTGAATAACATTTCGTGTAAAATGATACGAAATGGTTCTCAACATTTCGTGTATATTCACACGAAATCCACAGGAGAAATTTTCCTTTAGATTTCATATGAATATACACGAAATGTTAAGAAATATTTCGTATGATTTTACACGAAATGTCATTCAACATTTCATATATAATCACACGAAATCTAAAGGAGAAAGATTTCGTATGAATATACACGAAATTTAGTGAATCACTTCGTGTAAATTAGTACGAGTTGAAACTGTCTATTTCGCGTATAGGCACACGAAACACATAGGTAGAATTTTGAGTCTCATTTCGTGTGCCTATACACGATTTACATTGGAACATTTCGTGTAACTACACACGAAATGCACAAACACATTTCGTGTATAGACACACGAAACACCCCACCAGTACGATTTTTTTTGCAAATCCAGTTACGTATCCTTTGAAATTGACATTGAAATTGAAAGCTAGGTTGTAAATTGATGTTACAACAATTTTCGACTCAAATTTATACTACAATTACGCATTGTAACATCCAATTTTAGGCATTAAATCTATTAGGGCTTCAAATTCAAATTTGGGTAAATTACCTGTTTTTCGGCGAAGACAGCGGCGGTAGACGAGGTCCCGGTGGTAGACTTGGCGACATTGGAAATTTTCATCCGAACCATTGTAGAAGAATTGAGTTTTCCGACGAAGAAACGGTGGTTGGCGTTGGGTACGTTGGAAATGGAGATGGGGAGGAGAGAGACCGACGTTTGAAATGAAATTGTGATTTTTTATTTTTTTGTTATATATACAAGGGCATTGTGGTCATTTCAAAGTACCTTACACATTTGGTGCCTTGCAAATAAAATTCACCAATTATTATACTATTAAAAAGAGATATTTGCTAAATAAAAATTGTACAAGTTTATCATAGCATTTTATACCTTTTATGAATTATCATAAGAAATCTTGTAAAAAAAATTATTGCAATTTAAATTTTCTTCCGATTAGTCATTAAATATAACTTATAAAAGTGCACTTTCTCCCTCTAAATATTATCTAAATTATTATGCTCTTTCAAAAATAAAATATTATTAGATTTTTTGATTCTTTAACCAATGGAAAAGGTTATTAAAAGACAAAATATTAAAATTATTGATTTAGCTCATTCACAAAATTCTAAACGATGTTGAGTCAGCTCGAATAAAGTTGATTTTTTAAAAAGAATGGAGCGTATCTTTTAATTTCTAACTAAGACTAACATTATATGAAATTTGATTATAGTATTTTCAAATAAATATAAATTATAATTATAAATTAAATAATAAATATTTTAATATTCGTAAATATTAGTAACGTGTTATAAAACTTAACTATATTTAAAAAAATGTTAATGCATAGAATTATAAAATTAACTTTTAGTTAGTAGTATGATTAGTATTTTCTATTTTAATATTCATGGGTATAATTACTTAATAAAACATTTTTATTATTTATTTATTTATTTATTTAATTAGTTAGTTCTTTAAAGCACAAATTTATCAAATAATGTTCTTCTTTTAAAAGACAATATTTTAAAAAAAATAGGTGATCAAGTGAAGTTAATGTCACTTCCTTTATAAACATTTTAAAACTTTGATACATGGTATTGATATTGAAAATAAAGGTGAATATTTCTCTAATAATTTCGTATTTTAATAAATATTTCAGTATGTACAATTCAATTTGTTAGTTATATGTGTAATAGTATTGGATTAATACAATGACGTATTTTTGTTGAAATAAATATCTTTAAAATTATATTTTCTTAAATTATTATTATTTTCATATCTTTTTAGTTAATTTTTCAAATTTATTTATCCGTGTGTTTAACGCACCGGTGTAAAACTAGTTATTTTTAAATCTTTGTATTATAAAAGGTTGATAGAGAAAACAAGTGTAAAAAAGGCAAGACATTTTTTGCATAAACTGTTGTAAACGTTAGGAAAGCAGTATCCTTACAGCCGGAATGGCAAATGTGAATGCCCGCAAAAAAAAAAAAAAAAAACCGGATGCCAGCACCGGTCATAGACCTGCTGATGCGCAGTGATCTCTTTGATCGTAGACCGCATGCAAGGATGCCAGCACCGGTCACAAACCTTCTGATGCGTAGAGATCTCTTATGATCGCACGCCTATATGTACAAAGGCCAATGTGAGCCCGTACACGATCGCGAACAAGACTCCCAGAGTCCAAAAGCGTGAACCACCAATAGTGGATATAGATGCCGGCACGGCCCAAAACCTGCTGATGCGCGTAGGCCTCATTGACTGTTGATCGCATGCATGTATGTACAAAGGCCAACAAATGAGCCGTACATGATCGCCACAAGACTCCAAAGAGTCAAAACCGCGTGAACCACCAATAGTGGATACAGACGCCAGCACCGGCCTACTCCTGCTGATGTGCGGGCTAGCCTCACGGCCACATTCTGCATGCCCGCATGAAAGTAGCTTGCCTTGGCTCTTTCAAATTATGCCACAGACTTGAAAATCTAGATAAGCGTAACTGGAGGGAAGTGATCAAAAAAGCCTAGAGCCAACTAGACGAAGTGGGGTTAAAACCTCGAAGTAAAAAAAAAGGCCATAACGAACTCTTGATCATAGAGAAAAGGGCTACTCTCACAAAAAAACTTAGAGTGTGTGATGATGTGTCGCCATTTCGCGAGAAAAAATTCGATTTTTCGCGTTTCTTTGAAAAAAACCAAATAAAACCCGGGAAAAAGAACGGAGTCGCCACGCCATTTTTGTTTTAAGGGCCAAAACTTTGAAAAATGCCCGAGATCAGAAATTTGGGTTCGGAGGTCATGTTACACGCCGGGAAGGACGTTAGTGTGCACAGGAATGCCTCGTAAAAACGAGTCTTCCAAGCTGAAAATCATTTATGTGTGTGTGTGTGTGTGTGTTTTGGCCAAAATAATTTGAAACTCAGAAAAGTAAAAATTGGGATATCTTTTTAAGACTTTAAACTGATCCCATGATTTTTTGGAAGATTTTTGGATTGAGATTTGATACTCAAAAGACCTTTTGAAGTTGAGAGTCACTTCTGCCAGTATGAAAAAGGCAGTAGACCTTTGATTTTGAAATGGATTCAAGGGTCTTAAAACTTCATAATCTGGATAAACTCAGAGAATTAAAGTTGTTCCAGACACCTTAAATAAGATTTGTGCGAAGGAATTTTCCATTTTGGAGAAGATTTGAGGGGTCAAAATCTTCTGGAAATCTCAGATATGAGATCTGGATTCCCAGAAGCTGATGAACTGGCTACAAAAAGTGTTTTTGTAGTTAACACCCAATTCCAAGTTTATCTGTGTCCAAAAATTAAGACAATGGATTGGGATCTTGGAAAATTGCTACTGGACAGCAACTTCTCAAGAAAGAAAATATGATTTTAAGGGGGTTTTGCATCCATGCTTGTCCCCATTTCCCTAGGTTTTGGTTAGTTATCACTTGACATTTTAGTGGTGAATCAACTATACCAAACCATCCTTGGGGTACATTAGGACTAAGCACTTCATTTGCTTGGGAAGGGGATTTTTATCCTTTGAAAATGAGATTTGATGCTTGAAAATGTTTTTTTAGGGTTTTGAAAATGTGTTTTCTTTGCAAGAAATTAAGAGAACTTGAAAATAATATTGATCCTTGTAGAAGATCATCCATGGAGATGAACTTCCATGGTGATCTTCTTGGATCTAAGACAAGAAGATGAATGAACTACATTTTGTAGTTTGAAGATGCATGCATGGATGAGAGATTTAGGGTAAGAAGAGGGAGGTTATACCTATCTTCTTTGTATTTTGGGGCTTTGGCTTGAATGTATGAGTGTTTGAGACTTTGAATGTAAGAGTGTTTGGGTTTGATTTGAGTGAGTGAAAGTTGGGAAGAATCAAGAGAAAAAGGTGACAATTCTTAAATAATTCTCACTGTTTTCTCAAGTATATTCGCCAAAATACTGTGAATTATGCTCTTCTTCCTCCTTATTTTTGTGACTGGATGGCTCAATTTATAGCCCTCTGGAAATTGCAATCATGTCCGCGCGGATGGGATTGGTGGCGTGCACTGTTCATTAAATGCTGCTCCAGGCTTTGGACAAGAGGAATAATCTTTTTTAAAATTCAAATTAACCAGCCAGATTATGTTTCCAGCCATTTCTTTTTTTGGTTTTTCTTATTTCTTTTGCTTTTTTGATTCTTTTCCTTGGTTTATCTTTTTTTGGCAATCCCCATTTTGCCCTCACTTTGTTAGAAAAGTTAGGAATGTTTGGAATTGTTAGAAATGTTATAACTTTCGTTAATTTTCTAACGAAAATTCTAACAAGCTCAAATTGGAGCACTTACAGTAGCCCCTCGGCGACGGCGCTTTCGAAGGAAGCGAGGTCGTCGATAAGAGTAAGGCTCCGTATTTGGCAGGATGATCGAGTGATCGGGTGGCTGAACCTATGGTAGGCTACCTACGTATCCCGAATGGGAATCAAGCCAGTCGTAGTTCGGGTCTTTGACCTTGGAGATGATGGCGTTTTAGGTGCCTCGAACCTGATGAGCGAGTTACACGATCGGTTCTTTGGAGAGAAACTTCTGGGGGGTAAGAGATGACCATTTTCGGTCGATGGCTATCCGCTCTGCTTTGGGGATAGGAATGACCATTTTCGGTGCGATGGCTATCCGATTCTGGCGGGGATAGGAATGACCATTTTCGGTCGACGGCTATCCGCTTTCTGGGGATGATTGCGATTTATCGCTTTCCTAGTGATAGCGTCTTAGGTGCCTCGAACCTTGATGATGGCGTTTTAGGTGCCTCGAACCTTGGAGATGGCGTTTTAGGTGCCTCGAACCTTGGAGATGGCGTTTTAGGTGCCTCGAACCTTGGAGATGATGGCTTTTTAGGTGCCTCGGACCTTGGAGATGATGGCGTTTTTAGGTGCCTCGGACCTTGATGATGGCGTTTTTAGGTGCCTCGAACCTTGGAGATGATGGCTTTTTAGGTGCCTCGGACCTTGATTGTGAAATGGCCTTTCGGTGGACTTTGTCTGCTGCCGAAGGAGAGGGTGACCGTTTTGGTCGAGGGGCTGGACCTAACGATAGGCTACCTACGTATCCCTAGCGGGGAATCAAGCCCTTTCGTAGTTCGAGATCTTCTCGAGATTTCGTTGGCTTTTTTGGGATTCCGTTAACTTTGCTGGGGATTTTGTTAGCCTTTCTTTGAGGAAAATCAGACGTATTCGTCTGGGAAATCGGTCTTACGTTTGACTGCCGGGGAATGATTTTGATGAAAGATACGGGATCTCGTTATCTTTCTCGGGGAGATCGGACTTACGTTTGACTGCCGGGGATGATTTTGATGAAAGATACGGGATCTCGTTATCTTTTTCGGGGAAATCGGTCTTACGTTTGACTGCCGGGGATGATTTTGATGAAAGATACGGGATCTCGTTATCTTTCTCAGGGAGATCGGTCTTACGTTTGACTGCCGTGGATGATTTTGATGAAAGATACGGGATCTCGTTATCTTTCTCAGGGAGATCGGTCTTACGTTTGATTTTGATGAGATGATTTTCTTGACAAGGACTTTGGTTAACTTTGGTTAAAATTCAAGTCAACCGGGAGTCCCAGTTTTTAAGGATTTTTAAAGGGCAAAAGGGTCATTTTGACCCTGACAATCCTATCCGCGTGGATAGGAGCGTGTTCCAGGGTTTTTAAATGAGGTCCAACGCCCTTTCTTCTCCATTCAGTTTTTTTTTTGAAAATTACGAGGGCAGAGAGAGAGAAACTGCAAATCCGCCATTGTTGGCCTAGAAGCTTCAAAACTCTTCCGATTTCTTCAATTTTTTGAACAATGGAACACGGGGAAGGTGCTTTTCAAGGCCAAGGACGTGGCCCGGTAGCGGAGAGACGATTGGAGCTCGTCCGAATGAGGAGGCATTACACACTTTCGCAATCGATTGCGGAGGAGTCATACCCCGATGCTTGGCAACATTGGGCTTCTGATCCGAGTCTCCGAACGGTATACTTCGGATCTTTTCATTCCCTTTGTTGATTTCTTGCTTGAAATTGAATTTTGGGTGATTTTTGAATTTTTTTTTTTTTTGAAAATTCGAATGATTGGGAAAAAGAATTGGCATTTTCGCCATTTTTTTTTTGTAAATTCGAAAATTGTGATTGATTTTTTTTTTTTGAAATTTGAATATTGATTTTTGATGATATGCATGTTGCAATGAATTTGTTGGTGTTCCCAAAATGTGCATTTTTCTTGAGAAAAGAATTGGCATTTTGCCAACATGAGATGATGATATGAATGTATGATTTTTGATTGATTTTTTTTTTGAAAAGTGGGACGGAGTTTTCACTTCCGTAAGATGTAGGATTTCTTTTTTTTTGAGATGATGAATGATATGCGTGCATGCATAGGAACTTTTTTTTTTTTTTTAAAAAAATAGGACGGAGTTTTTACTTCCGTAGGAATGCATCTTTTTTGATGAATGCATCGGGATTTGCTGAAAAGCTTGCATCTTTTTGTGCGAGAAAAATGGGGCTATGCTCATTGTATCTTTGTTATCTGCCGACTTTTCTTTGAAATTTCATGATGCATATGTATGCTCTTTTTCGTGCAAATGCAAATACAATTTTTTTTTTTGACATTTTTTTTTTTTTTTTTTTTTTTTATTGCGGGGGTGGAAACAACTACGTTACGGAGCAGCTGAACAAGATGAAGACTCGAGGATCGGTGGAGTCCGTAGTTGACTTGGGGGACCGGCTTCCGAATGCGGGCCGAGGAGCTTTGCCGAGTCAGAGACAGTTGTTGTTGAGGACGGGCTTTGGGAGTTTGTTGAGTGCTTGAGGGTGGTCAAGTTCCACTGAAGCAAAGAGGCACGATGTTCGCTTTAGCGCGGCCTTGGTGGGATCACGACCCGCCCACGTTTCACTTCTTTTGGGGCGAGGCTACGGTTACGCCTTCCGACTATGCTGCGATCACGGGTTTATCCTTCAATGGACACAGCATTGAGTGGCGGGATGGCAATAGCGATGCGGGTCTGCAGGCTCTTCTGGGATTTTCCCCTATTCCCAAAAAGGGGATGGGGATGGAGTATGCGGTGGTCTATGGGAAGATCGTGGAGACCATTGTGAGCTATGAGGCTGGAGAGGAGAGGATAGGCGCCGATTTGATTGCCAGGGCCTTCTTGTGGTTTGCTTTTTCGAGCACCCTCTTTGGGCATGCTGAGGGGACGGCAGTCTTTGCCTTCTTTGAGGTCCTTTGAGGACATGGAGATGGCGGAGATGTCTCGTGGGGAGAGGCCGGCCGTGGCAGAGCTTTACTTTGCTCTCGATAGGTACGGCCGGAAGGCTGTGAGCTCCTTATCTTGCTTTGAGTTTGCCACTGGAGGTATAAGCTCTCTTTTTGCTTTCCCTTTTTTTTTGAGCACACACTTTTCTTTTGCCTTTGGATTGATTGGATTTTTACCTTTCGCAGTATGGGCGTTGGAGTTTTTCCACGTCACGATGTGGCGACGGCCCGGTGGAGTACGTCGGGCGTATCCGGCCATGCACTCTTGGTCCAAGCATGCCGGGAGAAGATAAGCTCAGGGGGCGTCACGAATCTCGGATACGCGGATTTCCTTCCTTTGACGGAGTGAGACGGATGAGAGGATGATATTTTATCCACAGGATCGTTTCGAGGTGGCGCGGTTGAAGGGCGCGAGATTTGGAATTTGTGCGGCGGAGGATTACGAGAGGTCGACTGCGATGCCTATTATGCGGAGAGAGGGTGACGCGCCGGCATGGCGTGAACTCGCCTTTGAGGACACCGGTGGAGCCTCCCGCCGATATGATGCACCCAGTGACGGATCGTGACTGGGATGATTACGGGGCCGACCGGCACTTCTCGGCATTTGTGGCGGTTGAGCCGTACCAGTATTTGTTTTGAGGAGGCTGAGGATGCCCCGGGTTACGGATAGAGAGGGGCTTGGGATCCCGCGGTACCCTCGGACGGATTTTTCATATATCCAGGATGGGGTCCGATTGAGGGTGCGAGATCCCTCGGCTGAGCGGCTTCCACGAGCTTTCCGGCCTCGTCGGGTATGAAGGTATGGCTTCTCTTTCTATTTTTTTCTTTTCTTTCTGTCATCATTTCTCGCTTCAAGCTGTTTACGCGCTTTCGTTTTGTGCGGTTTTCGGAGGTGGTCGTCGAGAAGGCGACGAAGCAAGTGATCGGAGCTAAGAGATTCATCGGGAGGATGGTCGCTTGCGGGGCTCCTCGAGCTAGAGCGAGGCGACCACGGCGGTGCACTGTTAGGCGGGAGGCTTCCCTATTCGTTCGAGACTTCTTCGGAGACTCCTTTGTCTCCTCTCATTGATCCCCGCGGTGCGCCTTCGGATCACGTCATTCTCGGGGATCCACACGGGCGAGGACACGTCTGGAAGCATGGTGGGTCGTCTTCGTACGTCCGGGAGTCCGACGCCTTCACCTTCGGATATGATTTTTCGCGAGATCTCGGCTTGCCCTATCGGAGCGTGCCGGTTGGTCTGACGAGCCTCTTTACGGAGACGAGGACGATTCTGAGCCCGAGATTTTCGGGGCTCCACGAGGAGGCGGGCCCGAGTCGCAAGAGGGATCGGGGGCGGACATCGGGGCTAGAGACTCAGATTGATTTTTTGAGATTTGGGGCCGAGATTTGAGGCAGGGATTGAGATTTGTACGGTTTATGCACACATTTTTTTCTTTTCTCTTTCTTTTTTGGGATGTAATAATTTAGGATTATTAATGCCTACTTTTTTTTATTTGATTTTTTTTTTTTTTTGCACACTCCCTTTATTTTTGGAATGTAATAATTTAGGATTTTATTCTTTTATGGATGCAATGCAGTATGAATGCAGTGTTGCATGAGCCTTGGTTTTTTTTTGGCAAGGGGGTTAGTGTTTGGTATATGGGTGGTTTGGGGAGGTTTTTGCACGGGTTAGAGCAACGGGACGGAATATTCCTCTTTTGGTGTAGCAGACTTAGGCTGTTGCAGATTTTCGATGGAAAGCAAACATATCCGCGCGGATAGGGGCTGCATCGACATTGTCCTTTAATTTTGCTACGGTCTGGTCTCACTTTATTTCAAATTCAAATATCCTCTTCAACCTCCGGTCAAATGACCATTCTCGGGGAGAAAGAGAGAAAAACCATGGAAAACCTTAGAAAAGCTCCATCAAAATTGTCCCAAGAATCCCAAATGTCATTCTTCAACAAGTTCAAGGATTGGTCCCGGGACATTATGCATGAGAGGAGGTCCTTCTTCGAAGAAAGGTACAAGGTGAGGTGCTTATGGTCTCTCAAGGAATTGATTCCGGATTACGGTCTTTTGAGGGCTTCTTCCTCATTTTGGGACACTAGGAGGCATGTCTTTTGCCTTTCTTACAACGAGATGGTCCCAACCGTCGAAGAATTTCGGGCCTTGCTTGGTGGTCCGGAGGTGGAAGAGATAGCGGTTCCTTTGCCTGGAGGGGCTTCTTTCGTTGACAGATTGTGCGTCCTCCTTCATCTTTCCCCTGAGGAAGCGCAAGGCATGATCCGTGGTCCCGAACATTTTGATATTTCCAGTCTCCCTGATAGATTTAGGGGCTTAGGCTTGCTCGACGATGCCTATTGGGATGCCTTTGCACTTTGCATGTTCGGGACCTGTTTATGGTCTATTCTTTTGGGATACGCCATCGGTCTCGCTGGATGTTGTCGTTCGCTGTCGCACAGGCGAGAGATGTCGTTCCTTTGATTTTGGGAGAGACTTTTCATGCTCTTGATAGGCAGCTACCGGAAGACGGTATATGCGCGGGGCGGCCCGTTCCTCTTGACCACTGTGGGCGATGGAGCGTTTGGGGATTCTTCGAGAAACTCCGACATGATCGAAGCCTTGGACATTTGCCGGGAGGGGGTTCGTGGATTTCGATGATCGGGGCTCATGGGAGCGTTGGATGGCTGGTCGCCCGGACAGAAGATATCAGATGGTCGAGTGCCTTGTTGGCGGGTGGAGACTCGCAGAGTGCTTCGGGACGGGTCTCATGTGGTCATGCTTAGGGGCTTTCTCGGTCCGGCTTCTATATTCCGTCCTTGGTTACGAGACAGTTTGGCTTGGAAGCGGGTTCCTTTGGAGGATTTTGATGATATAGCCACGGGGTGGTGGCTCCTGTTTCTATGGATGATCCTTCGGTGTTTCCATTTCTTTCCCGAGCATGGAGGTATGACGTCTTTCCTCCTTGGGTTATCCTCGGGCGTCCAAGACCGGTGTTCACGACCACTTGGTACTGGATTGGTATGAGAGGCATCTAGGAGAGACTCGGGTGGCTATTTTGAGACGGCGTGAGGCCATTGTGGGTGCGGAGGACCCGACTGGCTTGTTTCGGAGAGGAGGAGGCCGAGGCGAGCCCGGCCGCCATGCCCAGGGAGCGGAGGCAGTTTGTGATCGACTATGAGGCTTACGTCAAGAGACAAGAGAGGAGGGCTCCTATGCTACCGGCTAGGCTACGGGAGATGAGAGATGACGCTAGGGCTACTAAGGCCACTAGCGAGAGGCTGGTTTGATAGATCCTTGTTCCTATACGAGCTTGGTAGGAGGAATGCAGGCATTTTTCTGGTTCGGAAAAAGAAAACTCGAAGGGGAAGAAGAGGGGAGAGGCCGATGCGAGTGGCTTGGAGTGACTACGAGGTTTCGAGTATCCCTTTCTTGTCATGGCGAGACACATTAGTTTGATTATGTATCTTAATTTCTTTTAGCAGAGTTGCCGATTGTAGGAATGAATCGGGCTTAGACTCATCAAAAAGTTTTTAACTTGTAATGAATATTTGAATTGCTTGAGTTTTCGAGACGCTTTCATGGTCCGATCAGGTTGTATTGATGTCAAAGTATGACTTTTATTTGTGCTTTGGGCCGAACCGTTTCCGGCCGCCTACGTTCCCCTCATTTTGAGGAGCTCGGATCTTCGTAGTTCAACCCGATTTTTTTTGTTGTTGTTTTTTTTTTTTTTTTTTTACGCGTAGTATCTGCGCGGCTTGTCACCATTCACCTGGGTGTACAAAGGGATTCCGTCGAGGTGCACGCAAGTTGCATGGCTCCTCGGAGAAGATCTTACGGGACGACATATGGCACGACCCATACAAAGGTTCCCATTTGCCGAGGGTTGACACGAGGCTGGGGCTTTTCTTTCAAAACTTGAGATCACCTTCTCGGATCTCCCGATGCTTTACTTTCTTGTCGAAGGCTCGGCCATTCTTCCTTGGTAGGCTCGGATGTGTTCCATTGCTTTCAATCGGCGTTCATCTAGCGGGGCCAATTCATCGTGGCGACTCTGGAGCCATTCGACCTCGTTGATACGGCTTTCCCGGCGATGCGGAGTGAGGGGATTTCCAATTCGATTGGGAACACGGCTTCCATTCCGTATGTGAGGGCAAACGGTGTTTCCCGATTGCCGTTCGGCCCGATGTTGTAGCCCCGTGAGTGCAGTGTAGCTTCTCGGGCCAATCTACGCCTTGGACGGCCATCTTTCGGATGATGTTTTCCAAAGTCTTGTTTCTTTGCCTCGACGGCTCAGTTGGTTTGGGGCTGTAAGTGAGATGACTTGTGGCGGGTTATTCGAATTCTCGGCCCGATGCAATCGCATTCCCCTTGAAGTGGGATCCATTATACGAAATGATTTCGGTAGGCAACCCGTATCTGCATATGATGTTCTCTTTGATGAAGAGGGCTACTTTCCTTGAGTTGAGGATTGTGTAGGACTTGACTTCAACCCACTTGGTGAAATAATCCACGCCTACCAGACGAATTCGTGGCCGTTCTTTGCGATGGTGTGATTTTGCCTATGACATCGATTCCCCAGTGACGAAAGTCCAAGGGGTTGTCATGCGGTATAACTCGTGAGGAGGCAAGTGATTAAGATTGGAGTATCGGCGGCATTTTTCGCGGCTTTTGACGAAGCTGGATGCGATCGGTTTCCATGGAGATCCAAAAGTACCCCATTCTCGGTATGATTTGCATGAGCTCGAGCATTCATGTGAGGGCCGCAGTACCACCATGTATTTCTTTCATGAGTTCGGTAGCCTCTTGTTTGCCGATACATCGCGGGGAGGGGGCCTTGATAACGCTTCTTGTATAGCATATTTCCCAAAAGAACATAATGGGAGGCGAGCCGCTTGGCCGAGAGACTTTTCGCTTTGATTCCTTCTTTATATTCCCCATCTTCATTTTTGAAAGGGGCCTCGCCATCCTTCGTGCTTGGTAGATGCCGAGTGTACCAAGGATCATTGGGCGATTCGGCTTACGCTTCGATTTCAAAGCAATAAGCGGGATTTTCTCTTATCGACTACGAATGGTTTGACGGACTTCCCTTCGGGTATCTCAACGAGGAGGCTAGCGTTGCCCGAGCATCTACGCCAAATGCATTGCGATCCCTGGGCAAGTAATGAAAGTGATCTCCTTGAATTGAGTTACTAGCTCTTCCATGTAAGTGTGATATTTACGCAGACCCGGGTCCACGGTCTTCCATTTGTTAGAGCGATTGATGATGAGGGCGAGTCACCATACACCTCCAATTCCTTGATATTTCTTTCAAGGGCGGCTTCCAACCCGGCTATGCAAGCTTCATATTCGGCGGCGTTGTTTGGTGACTTGAAGTTCAACCTTCTTGCTATGGGGGTGTGTTCGTCAGTAGGATCAACCAGAAGCATTCCTATTCCGTTCCCCCTTTTGTTTGACGCCCGTCGAAGAAGAGTTGCAGCGATTTTCTCCTTCTAGAGCGAAGATTCCATCATCGGGAAATTGAGGTTCGAGTCCTCGGGACTCAATCAACTTGGGAAATCGGCCAAATGTTACGCCATTATGCCTCCTTTTACTGATTTCCTTGAAACATAAGTGATGTCATATTCGGCCAAAAAGAACGACCATTTTGCCAACCTCATGGAGATGGAAGGCTTGTCGAACAGAGATATTTGATGGGGTCTATCCTTGAGACAAGATGTATCGGGTGAGGCCGCATGTAGTGTTTCAACTTTCCCACTACCCGAGACCAAACACCGCGCAAGTCTTCTCGCATGGCAGAGTAATTGAGTTCGCTTCCTTGGAGCTTTACGCATTTTACGAAATAGATGGCATTTTGATCTTGGAATCTTTCTTCTCTTGAGCTAGCATAGCCCCAATTCTTTGTATCCGTGTGAGTTAGATATAGCAAGAGTGGCTTTTGCCGATGTGGTGGGCGAGAGAATCGGGGGATTCACAAGGTATGCCTTGATCTGTTCAAAGGCAAGCCGACATTCCGGAGTCCATTACGTGTAGGCATTTTTCTTCATCAACTTGAAGATCGGCTCGCGAGATCGAGGTCGGAGTTGATTTACAGAGCGGCTTATGTATTGCGGTCTTCCCATGAAGGATTTCAACACATCGTGTCCTGGTGGCTTCATTTCAACTATCGCCTTGATTTTACGGGGATCTACTTCGATTCCCCGTTCTGTCACCATATATCCTAGCACCTTACCTCGTCTTACAGAAGGTGCACTTGGCTGGATTCGGTCTCATGCTTTGTGGTCTCGGAGGCGGCTGAAGAATTTTCTCAAATCAACAAAGTGTTGGCCATCCGATCCTCGGAATGTATTATCATATCGTCCACATAGACCTCAATTTCTTTGTGGATCATGTCATGGAAATCGTCATGCCAGGCGCCTTTCGCAATGCGTAGCCCCTGACATTCTTTAGTCAGAATGGCGGAATGTGTAGGTGTAGCGTGATATGTGCCCCAGGGGTTGTGAAGAAACATTTTTAGGTTAATCTTCTTCTGCCATTTTGATTTGGTTGTAGCCGTAGCAAAACCGTCGACGAAGGATTTGACTTCATGGTTGGTAGTGGAATCTACCAAAATGTCGATGTTTGGCGGGGAAATCGTCTTTTGGATCGGCTTTGTTCAAGTCTCTGAAGTCTACGCACCGGATCTTTCCGTTGGCCTTGCAGTCACCGATTACTATGTTGGAAAGCCATGTAGGAGTATTCAATGACCACGATGAACCACCTTACGAGCATCTTTTCTATCTCTTCTTTCACTTGTAGGGACCATCTCGGGCTTAATTCTTCTTGACTTCGGGTCGAGCGGTATTCGGTGTTCAACTATGGAAGGATCGAGGCACGGCATATCTTTATAGGACCATGCGAACACATCCCACGAATTCTTTTAGCGGCTCAATTAGGGCGTCCCTTTCATTCCCTTCGAAGAAACTACCAATCTGCGTCTCTTTAGGCTCTTCCGGGGTTCCCAGATTCACACTTGTCAAAATCTCTTCGGCGGCTTGGGCTCGATTTTCCTCTTTTCGGACAACTTTGCTTAAAGATTTCTTTAAATATATTGTTCATTTAATGTGTACGCTTCTTCATCTAGTGAATCGTTATTAAGCTTTTTAGATTATTAGTTAATTCAATCATTAGTTAAAGTGGCAATCAAGGGATACTCGAAAGGTTCGTCATTTCATTGAGAATAAGAGGGAATACTGCATTGGCTACAATTTCGTGGTCTTCGGGCGTGAGGCCATCGGACGATTCGGAAGACTTCGAACTCAACAATGAGAGACTCGAGAGGACTTTACAAAGGTTGACACAAAGGGACGGGGAACCAATCCAAGTTTGGTGATCATTTCTTCTTTGGTCGCGGACGGGCTGAGAGAGTTTCCCAATTCTTTAGCGGCATGCGTCGGGGGCCTCATGACTCAGGGCATCTCTTTTCTGTTCTCCTTCCTCGAGTCTTTGCTATCATCTCTTTCTCTAAACCAGGATCCAATTGCGTGCGGCGTCGAAAGGCCGAGCATGTGGATGTAGGGATTTTCCTCAGTGCAGGGATTTCCATATCGTCACAATCGACGGACTCAATCAAGATATAAGGACGTATTATGCGTCTACGGCGTCTTTGCTAGAAAAATCTCATGTCCCATACTCGAGCGGAAAAGGCTTGGCGGGTAGTTCGGAAGGAGGACGTCCCACACGACGTTCATAGATTCGAGTTGAGTATGACGATGCTTGTCGATCTTTATCATGAAAATTTCACTGGCTTGGCGGGGTCGAGAGAGTGGGTTTGAAGAATGGTGACGAAGGCGTGATTAAGAACCGGGGTTTGTGTGCTGTATCATGGCGGCGTTCAATGTTTCCTTCCGGTATGCCTCCAAATGTTGGAAATGACAATTGGATTTGATGAATCGACTTCTTCGGAGTCGCTCGCTTGAGTGCATTGAAATAGTTGGCATCACCGCTAGGATTACGGGGATTACCGAGACTTGCCCCGAGATAGTCACTTGAGTCGGCTCGGAGGAGGTAGCCCCGGTGTGCGGCTAAGAGCATGCTTGGTAACGGTCTCGGCTTCGTTCCCTATGAGGAAGGCTGTCGCCCCTTATGACTTCAAGGTCCCCTTGTCGGTTAATGAATTTGACACATTGGTGGAGAGTGGAGGCTATGGCTTTCATGTGATGCAACGAGGGCGCCCTAGTAGAGTTTGTGAACTCGGAGGGAATATCCATTACATGGAACTTTGCGGGCACCATTTGGGTTTCGTACCGGAGTTCGAGTCACTATCCCGGGATGGGACGGGACGTGCCATCATATGCCTTGAATGACACAGTAGATGGGATCATGTGCCTTTCATTGATGCGTAAGGCCCGCATCATGCGAGGGGAGGACATTAACGGGCTGATCCGTTGTCCACCAATACTCCAGGGAGCGATACGTGTTGAGCTTAATGGTGATGTACAAAGCTTCATTATGTTGGGAGACATCTCTTGGTAAATCTTCGTCGCGAAGGTGATCATCTTTGCCATATAGGCGGGGGTCATAGATTTGGTCCTTATCTCGGGATAGAGAGTCATCAAGCCGATCACTTTCGTGCTTTTTCTTGCGAGGTAGAGCCTTTGCCGAAGCCCACAGGTTATGCGAGGCCTTTTGTGGCGGTTGCCATCTCCAGTCAACATGTTGATTGAGTGGGAGCGCCAGGCCGGCGTCGGTTTTTCTTCGTCGGTGTATACTCGGGAGGCTGGACAAGGCGAACCTTGGGCGACCAGGGGTTGGACTTACGTTTGCGGTACTGCGGTATCCGAAGGTCTCAATTCCGTCGTTGGCAAGGCTTTTACGCTCTTTTACCCTGTTTGCTTTGGGGAAGGCGGTATTTGGAGTAGAGTACATAATAATCAAATCCCCAGATGGCTCCCAGAGCATTCCACACTTGTTATCACCGGCCTCGAATCTCTCCTTCAATTTTTGTTGGGAGGAAATTTTCTTTTTCTTAGGAGGACGGTCCTCGTGTATCCGATCCACGATAATCCCTTTCAAGGCAATCGGGACGATCCTGAAAATATCCCACCAAATGTGTTCTACGGTTGGTGGCGGATTTGGGACCTCGGGTTGGCAGTCTTTGGAATGACTTTGAGTGGGCGAGGTCAGGGGATGCTGCTTGGGCTCATCACAGGCGAGTGATTGGACTCAGCCGGATAATGAGAGGCATTGAGGTCCGAGGAACGGGCATATGTTTGTCCTTGAGGATAGCCCCGATCGGTTGGGATATTGTTAAGGTCCCGAGAAGTGGCGTGTGGCCTCTTCAATCCGGGCTTTTCATGCATTGGCGTTCTTCCGGGGGCTTTGATGGGCGACCATATTTCTTCAAGCTTGTTCACACGATTTTCATCACTCTGGTGATATTTGCGTGATCATCACTTTGAGAGGGGACAAGCGACGGTATAGAACTCTTTCGTCCACGGCTAGCTGTTTGGGGGCCGGTTGCCACTGTAAGTCGACGGGCGGGAGTCCGGCGGTGGAAACATAGGAATCTTGGGGTAGCATCTTGATGTATCCGGGACGATTAAGAAGAGGAGGAGAACCCTCTTCCTTCTTTGCGGTAAAAGTGCCATCGGAATTGAGGCCGATAGTCAAACCATGACTTGCGGCAACCCCGAGAAGGTCGCTAATTTGAGCCTCATGTCGAAGTCTCATACGTTCTACCAAGCTGGATCCAATCTTGTGGTGTGTACACACGAGGGATTTTGGAGGACGGAGTGACGTTATCCCCATCATTACCGAGTGTGCGGACATTACGAAACACGGAGTCGGAATAAATGGCGAAGGCGATGACGCGCTTGACTCTTCCCAACTAATCGGACGATGACCGGTGTCCGGAACCAATCTTTGTGCGGAGGCTGCGGGGAAAGGACACGAAGGTTCGGATATGCAGGAATGGAAGGAGGGTAGGTGTTTGGGCTTTAGGCTCATGCGACATGCGATTATTTGTTCACGTTTACTTAAAACATGCTTTATTAACCTAATCGGTTGGAAAAGATTGCTCTTCTTTTCGCAAACTACTCTGGATCTGGATCAGTGGGCCCCGTCACTACGTCTATAAGCCCCTCGTATTCCACATGTATTTCGACCTCCCAGGGGTGGAGCGACCACAGGCGAGGAGTCCCTATAGAGACAGCGGGTCCCACCCGGCCAGAAAGAAAACGATCCTAAAAAGTCGGCGGGTGTCGAGTCTTAACGAGCATTAGATGTAAATTACGGACAAGGCGCGTCAAAGTCAAGATCATGTCCAGGGAGCTCGGCTGAAAAGTCGGCATGATTTGGACGATAAATGTCCACGATTGATCTTGACTTGTTGTCGGAGTTAGGCCGTAATTAGGCATGGAATAATCATTAATCCTTGATGACTCGGTGTCATCTTTGGGAGTCGGTGTATAATTTGTTGCCGGTCGGGCCAGGAGTGGCGCCGGTCAATATCTTGAGTCAAAGTCTGCGGCGGAAAACCGTCGAGAACTTCGGCGATTAGGGTCCCGAAAGATATTGAGTCGGTATGCCGACAAAGGCTTGAAAGGAAAGGTCTATACACGAGACGGGGCATGACACACAGACTAGACTAAAAACAACCCAAGCGGGTCTCGGACAAAGTGTGTCACGGACAAGTGCGTGTCGACCACGCGAGGCTCCAATGATGGATGTTTGGGGTAGTCTGTGCTCATCGAGAGGCGTAATAAGACCAAACGGACCGCGACAAGGATTTCCCCGGGTTAGGGACGTAGTGTGCGGTGTACGGTCACGTGCGCGTAGTGTGCAAGCGATCTATATTCTTTTACGAGTAAAATAGGAAATTGTTTTTATGTGTCTTAAAAATATGATGCATGATTTTTTTGAAAATTTTCTTTTTTTTTGAAAATCCTTTTTTTTTTTAAATTTTTTTTGAAATTTAATGAACACATAAGCACGAAAATTCCGACAGTTAGGGACATTATTCCGACAGTCAAAATTTTGACTTTCTCCGAGGCGGCCAAAACAACACGAAAAATGTGCAAAAATCAACACACACACACACAAATGATTTTCAAAGCCGTGACGGAAGCTTGACCCTCAAAAGCTTTTTCTTTTTTTTTTGAAAACGGTGATACCGGTACGTGGGATTGTTAAACCACAATTTATCCCCGACTCGTGTTAGGAGGCGATAACGGGAAGTTTAATGGTTTCCACCAATATACCAAATACCATTTTTTTTAGAAAAAGCTTAGTCCCCAGCGGAGTCGCCACTGTGATGATGTGTCGCCATTTCGCGGGAAAAAATTCGATTTTTCGCGTTTCTTTGAAAAAACCAAATAAAACCCGGGAAAAAGAACGGAGTCGCCACGCCATTTTTGTTTTAAGGGCCAAAACTTTGAAAAATGCCCGAGATCAGAAATTTGGGTTCGGAGGTCATGTTACACGCCGGGAAGGACGTTAGTGTGCACCCGGAATGCCTCGTAAGCGAGTCTTCAAGCTGAAAATCATTTGTGTGTGTGTGTGTTTTGGCCAAAATAATTTGAAACTCAGAAAAGTAAAAATTGGAATATCTTTTTAAGACTTTAAACTGATCCCATGATTTTTGGAAGATTTTTGGATTGAGATTTGGTACTCAAAAGACCTTTTGAAGTTGAGAGTCACTTCTGCCAGAATGAAAAAGGCAGTGGACCTTTGATTTTGAAATGGATTCAAGGGTCTTAAAACTTCATAATCTGGATAAACTCAGAGAATTAAAGTTGTTCCAGACACCTTAAATAAGATTTTTGCGAAGGAATTTTCCATTTTGGAGAATATTTGAGGGGTCAAAACCTTCTGGAAATATCAGATATGAGATCTGGATTCCCAGAAGCTGATGAACTGGCCTCTAAAGAAAATTTGAAAAGAGGATTTTTACTCACCCAAAAATAAAGTAAAAATATTTCTGGAAAGCTCTGGATGTTGGCTACAAAAGTGTTTTGTAGTTAACACCCAATTCCAAGTTTATCTGTGTCCAAAAATTAAGACAATGGACTGGAATCTTGGAAAATTGCTACTGGACAGCAACTTCTCAAGAAAGAAAATATGATTTTAAGGGGTTTTGCATCCATGCTTGTCCCCATTTACCTAGGTTTTGGTTAGTGATCACTTGACATTTTAGTGGTGAATCAACTATACCAAACCATCCTTGGGGTACATTAGGACTAAGCACTTCATTTGCTTGGGAAGGGGATTTTTATCCTACGAAAATGAGATTTGATGCTTGAAAATGTTTTTAGGGTTTTGAAAATGTGTTTTCTTTGCAAGAAAGTAAGAGAACTTGAAAATAATGTTGATCCTTGTAGAAGATCATCCATGGAGATGAACTTCCATGGTGATCTTCTTGGATCTAAGACAAGAAGATGAATGAACTACATTTTGTAGTTTGAAGATGCATGCATGGATGAGAGATTTAGGGTAAGAAAGAGGAGGTTATACCTATCTTCTTTGTATTTTGGGGCTTTGGCTTGAATGTATGAGTGTTTGAGACTTTGAATGTAAGAGTGTTTGGGTTTGATTTGAGTGAGTGAAAGTTGGGAAGATTCAAGAGAAAAAGGTGACAATTCTTAAAGAATTCTCCTTTGTTTTCTCAAGTATATTCGCCAAAATACGTGAATTATGCTCTTCTTCCTCCTTATTTTGTATTTGGATGGCTCAATTTATAGCCCTACTGGAAATTGCAATCATGTCCGCGCGGATGGGATTGGTGGCGTGCCTTTGTTCATTAAATCTTGCTCCAGGCTTTGGACAAGAGGAATAATCTTTTTTAAAATTCAAATTAACCAGCCAGATTATGTTTCCAGCCATTTCTTTTTTTGGTTTTTCTTATTTCTTTTGCTTTTTTGATTCTTTTCCTTGGTTTATCTTTTTTTGGCAATCCCCATTTTGCCCTCACTTTGTTAGAAAAGTTAGGAATGTTAGGAATTGTTAGAAATGTTATAACTTTCGTTAATTTTCTAACGAAAATTCTAACAAGCTCAAATTGGAGCACTTACAGAGTAGTTTTTAAATAAAGAGTTATCAACTCATAAACGCGGTCAACAGACATTACAATGCCCGCGACCACGGCATTGAGTAAAAAATAATTACTCCAAGTCATATAAAGCTGAAAGAAGGAAAAGCAAGAATACAAGCTTAGATAAAGCCTTGATATTAATCGAAAGTATTCAAACATTGCAAAGACCCAAAAGCAAGAACGAGACAGAGTAATTGAATAAATTTTCCATTAATAGATCAAAAGATTACAAATCCTACAATTCTATTACAAAAAGAAAAGAAAAATCCTAAGCTATCGGCTGGGAAGCTTCAGAAGCAATTTAGGCTTCGGAGGCAGGATTTGGAGAATGAAGAGCATCGTTGATAGCCGGGTTTGGAGTTGGATCTTGAGCTGGAGATGGAGCCACAATTGATCCCAGCTTAAATAGCTCGCTGACCGCAGGTCAATTGGGAAATAGACGGGCAACAGTGGCTTCAAGCGTTAGTCCCGCCTGGCCAAACCTCAAAGCATCAATTTGGTCAAGGAGGCCAGGAACGGTGACCGCGGCAACTGGGGGCAAGGAAGAGGCTGCTGCAAGCTCCAAGTTGTCTATCTTCTCCTGAGCCAGAGGGACTAGAGCATGCCTGGGCAGTCGCTGAACGTCTAAGGAAATCAACGAGCCAATTATGGCAAATTGTTCTGCAGAGAACTTGCCCGTGGCAGCAAAGTTTCTTAGCTGCGTCTTGCAGCCAGCCTCATACTGGCGGTAGATTTCGCCATAAGCTCATCCTGGAACTCTTTGGAGTTTTTATACTCCTCAGCTCCTTCTTTGCGTGCAGCGGTCAGTTGGGCATCTTTTTCAAGCTGAAACTGCTTTAGTGGAAGCAGCTCCTCAGAAATCTTATCAACATTAGCCTCCAAAGCTAGAATTTGCTTGTTGGAGGCTTCCAACATGTCCCGCATACTCCTTATTGCTCTTCTCCAGCATCTCTTTCTGACCGCGGAGCTTATCCTGCGTTCCCATGGCCCTATCCAAAGATTTATTGGCCGCATCAAGCCGGCCGCAAAATTCCTTCAGATCGGCCTCCTTCTGGGCCAAAGACTCAGCCAGCCAGAGCCTTTTTCTCCTCCTCTGCCTTCCCCAAAGCCTTTGATCTATCAGGCCAAGGCCTTTGACTGTAGTCATCGAGCCTTGGCACGCTTCGTCGAAATCTCCATTTGAGTCTCGTGGCGTCATTGGCCATCTGCGATCAAGGAAAATCTCGATCGATCAAAATTACAAGTCATCAAAAAATTGAAAAGAAAGGAAGAGGACAAGGATCCAAAAGTTACCTCTGTGGCCATTAAGCCAATGTTGCCCGCTAGTGCGGAGGAGTTCAGCTTATCCCCAACATTCTTATAGTAGTCAGGGGCGTAGAGCCGGTTTAGAAGACCAAGCCCTACAATTGGCCCGAAGACCCTCCGCGAGCGTACGAGTCCACCCCATTGACCGGAGGCACCTCCTCCAGTTTGTTCTTAAGGCCCCACGCAGTCTAACGAGTGCCTGCGGGCTGGAGGGGGTAAGAATTTGCAGAAATTGTGGCCCCTCTGGTCGAAGAGTTTGAAGTTTGGGGAGGAACCACATCAGATCGATGTGTCCTTTGTAAGATCAGAATGGCCGATGGAATTGTGCGTTCGGGAGCAGGACTGGGGCCATGGCTAGGCGGCGGTGGAAGCCCTTTGGTAGGGGAAAGATCCTTGGCCGCGGGAATTCCTTTGACACCGGCCCGGCGGGAGTGCGGAGTTTTTATCAACTACGGGCAGAGAGACCCCGTCACCAACAACTTTATTTAAGGCATCTTGCCTGGCCTTATCTTCTAGCTCCGCTTGGCGATACTTCGATGCCTTCATTTTTAGAGTGTTTAGCTTGGTCTCTAGCTCCCGCTTAGCGTGCGACAAGAAGCAAGAAAGGGTAGAGATGTGCTTTCATACCTTTCTTTGTGCTTACTGTGGCGCCCAGAAGGGACTCATGCTATTGCGGATGGCGAAAGGTTGTAGGCTGCCGGAGGGTCTCATCTGCAAGGCGGTGGTGGCAGTAGGCGCGGAGGGTCTCGTACTCTGCTTTGTTGGTGCAAAGATTGTAGGCTAGCAGGGGTCTCATCTTTGCAGCGGTGGTGGCGAGTAGGCTGCGGAGGGTCTCATGCTACAGCTTGTTGGTGCAAAAGTTGTAGGCTGGAGGAGGGTCTCATCTTTTAGGGTGGTGGCAGTAGGCTGCCAGGAGGGTCTCATGCTCTGCTTTGTTGGTGCAAAGTTGTAGTTTGTCGGAGGGTCTCATCTTTGCATTTGGTGGTGGCGAGTAGGTGCGGAGGGTCTCATGCTCTGCTTGTTGGTGCAAGGTTGTAGGCTGCAGGAGGGTCTCATGCTACTGCTTTGTTGGTGTAGGAGGTAGGCTGCCGGGGACTCACGCTACCGGTTGATTCGCAGGGATAAATGTGGCTGCTGGCTTGGTGGCGGCGGCGGGTGCTGCATGGTGGAGGCTGCGGCTTGGAAAGAGTATGTGCAAACGTGGTTTGGCAAGCCCTTTTGTGAACACATCATCAAGTTGGTCAACGGTGGAGACATAACTTAGTCTGAGAAACCCTCTTTGATGAAGTTCTCGAACAAAGTGGTGGTCTATTTCAATGTGTCGAGTTCTAGCATGAAAGACGGGATTACGGGACATATGTAGAGCGGACATATTGTCACAAAATAGTCTTGGAGGAGAAAGAAATAAACCCGAGTTCTCAAAAATAAATAGGAAAACCAACGTAGTTCGGCGGCGTAGTTGCTAAGCGCGATATTCGGCTTCCTTTGCTAGATCGAGCAACGGTGGTTTGTTTCTTTGCAGTCCAAGCAACTAGATTTGGCCCAAGAAACACACATGCACCAGTTGGGGAGCGGTGGTCGTCAATAGAACCTGCCCAATTAGAATCGGAATAGGCAGTGAGAGAGAGATCGTTGGAGCGGTAAAACTTAAGGCAAAGTGTGATGGTTCCTTTTATGTAACGAAGAATTCTCTTCACAGCCTCAAGATGTGAAGATCGAGGGGAGTGCATGTGTTGGCAAACTTAATTTATAGCAAAGGCATTGTCTGGTCTTGTCAAAGTGAGGTATTACAAGCCACCTACCATACACGATATGTAGTAACATCATGCAGTGGATCACCGTCATTGGCTGAAAGATGAGCGCCAACAACAACTGGAGTAGACACGACTTTACAACCGTCCATGTTTAACTTTCGAAGCAAATCTGAAGCATATTTTGCTTGACTAAGTGAGAGAATATCTGGAGTGCGAATAGTCTCGATGCCAATGAAGAAACCCAAATTACCCAGCTGTCTACTGTCGAAAGTAGCACAAATCTGTTCAATAATTTGGGTGACTTCGTTAGAGGAGGATCCGGTGATAATGAAATCATCAACATAGACCAATATGGCAACCAAGGAGTTTCTCGAATGCCTAATAAAGAGAGAGCTATCTGCTTTGCTATTAAAAAAACCAATGGAGATAAGATGATCATGTAAACATTGAAACCATGCCCTAGGAGATTGTTTCAAGCCGTAAATAGCTTTATGTAACTGATATACATGATCGGGAAAGTCCGGATGATGGAACCCCGGAGGTTGCGACATGTACACTTCTTCTTGGAGATGGCCATTTAAGAATGCATTTCGGACATCTAGCTGTTGAAGCGGCCATGAGCGGGAATGAGCAATGGCGAGAAGAGTATGAATAGTAGAAGGTTTGACTACGGGACTGAATGTTTCGTCATAGTCAACCCCTTCTTGTTGAGTGAATCCTTGAGCTACTAAGCGAGCTTTATGACGCTCGACAGAGCCATCAGCATGCTTCTTAACTTTGTAGATCCATTTACTTCCAACAACATTCATGGAGGGAGTACGGGGAATAAGAGACCATGTACCATTCTTGTGCATAGCCGATAATTCTTCAAGCATTGCTTTATTCCAATGAGGGAGAGGTGCAGCTTGCTTGAGTGTCTTAGGTTCGAACTCAAGAGAGTACATTGTGGTTGCGAAGCAAGCCAAGTAGGAGGAGATGCTGAGATGTGGGCGTGGAAGAGGCAAAATCTGCAACTTGTTTTGGTTTAACAATTCCGGACTTAGCCCTAGTCTGCATGGGATGAATATGTATGGGCTGGACAGAAGATGGCCCAGGTGGTGGTGTTGGAGATCGAACTATTTCAGGGCCTGATGGAGCATGGGCGCCGAGCTTGATTTGAAAGTAGGTGCCTGTGAGTCGGGGGACTAGGCGCTGGGGAGGCTGGCTCACTATGGGCTGATGATCCAGTAGAAGCGGACAAAGGGGATTCCAGAATAGCATCAAGCAGTGGCTGTGGCTAAGCGACTTGGGCCAGTAAGGCCATTTGGCTGAGAATGAGCATTGCAAGGCTCTGAACAATGTGCCGCAGAATTAAGAAAACTTTTCATGGGGCCGGATTGGACCTTTGTTCTTGTATAAGCACACTGAGACATCGGGAAAATACTCTCGTCAAAAATAACATGCCTAGAAATGTAGAGACGCCCCGTGGTGCGGTCTAGACAACGATAACCTTTTCGAAAATTATCGTACCCAAGGAAGATACATGGGGTAGATTTAGGCATTAATTTGTGACGATTATATGGAACCAAGTGAGGAAAACATAAACACCCTAACGTTTTAAGCACCAAATAGTACGGTGTTTGTTTTAATAATTTTGAAGCAGAGAAATATAACCAAGAAGACGCATGGGAAGACGATTTATGAGTATATTGCGGTGTTGAATGCCTCAAGCCAATAAATATGAGGAACCCCAGATTGAGCAAGAAGACATAATCCCATTTCCTCAATGTGTCTATGTTTTCTCTCGACAGTACCATTTTGTTGGGGAGTGTATGGGCAAGTGGATTGGTGTTTAATGCCATGAGATTTAAGAAAGACATCAAAAGCACGGTTTATGAATTCACCTCCTCCATCCCTCCATCAGTTTGAATGGTTTTGATAGTATGAATCGCACCAATTTTTCGACTGAGTTGATTTTCTATTTGAGTTTTAAACATAGAAAAAACATTCAACACATCCGATTTACGAATTAAAGGGTAGAACCAAACAAAACGAGAAAAATCGTCTACAATACTTAAGAAATAACGAAATCCACTAACTGAAGGCTCAGGGGATGGACCCCATACATCCAAATGTAAAATGGCCAAAGGCTCAAAAGAATGAAAAGTATGAGGGGAAAAGGGGAGATTGCATGATTTCCCTAATGGACAAACATGGCAAACATTATTATTTTTCGAAGAACCTAAAATAGGAATTGAAACACGATTAAGAAGAGACTTGAAAACTTGAGTTGACGGATGGCCAAGGCGAGCATGCCAAGTTGACGTGGATGCACGCTCCCTAATAAGCGCTAGAGGGTTGACAGTGAAGAAGAGTCGAACCTGAGAGTATATAATCCGTTGGTACTACTGCCAGTAAGAATGGTTTGCCTCGTGATATTGTCCTTCACACGAAACCCGGAACCGTTAAACTCAAAAAAGTAGTTATTATCAACAGAAAAACGACGAATGGGTAATAAAGATTTATGCATATTAGGAACACATAAAACATTGCGGAGAAAGAAAGTGCGATTATTATGAAGAAATTTAGAATGACCAATATGAGATATGGGGATGCGAGTACCGTTGGCAACTGTTACCGAATCATTACCTAAGTATGGAGACACATGTGTCAGGCCTTCTGGAGATGGAACCATGTGATTTGTGGCCCCGAAATCGAGTACATAGGATGGAGTCATGACAGGAGCATCAGGAAAAGAAGGATATTCTGGATTATATTATGGGTGAGGCATCTGAGAAGGATAATGAGGCGTGTGACTATAGAAAGCATAATTGCCACGGTCGGGGCAATCAGGGGCAATGTGGTCCGGCTTCTTACATAGTTGACATGCTGAATGTGGAACATATGTGAAGGGATTAGGCGGGGTATAAGCGAGGTTTGGCCTAGGAGAAGAAGTCAGGTTTCTAGGTTGTGGGTTAAACTGGAAACCTGTTTGTGGAAGGCAGTAGGCAAAATCCCGACCTCTCCCCACTTTTGAAGCAGAATCACGATCATGGCCGAGGCGTGGCGTCCCCTTACTCTTTTTGTTTCCACGGCCTTTACACTGGATTTGGAGCGCCACGGTGGGATTATAGGAGTGAGGACGAGTGAGTGGTAGTGCATGCGAGGAGAAGCGAAGTAGGATCTGCAAGGCGGCGGTAGAGAAGCGGGATTGAAGGTCTTCCTCTTGCAATAGAAGATCCTGAAGATCATCTAATGAAGCTTCTGGACGATTATTTTGGGAGGTGATGAACTCCTTATATGAGTGTCCAAGTCCAGCCACAATTCTTTCTTTGCAAGTCCTCGTCGGAGATAACTTCGCCTGCCTTAGCAAGGGCATCAGAAATTGATACGGCCTGGAGGAAATAATCATCAATTGTGGTCTCAGGTTTCTTAGCAAGGGCATTGCGATCGGTTTTGAGTTTTTGGATATGAACTCTAGACCGTCCTCCGAACCGTTTCTCAAGCATAGACAATCTTTGTCGGAGCGGTGTCACAAGGGTTGACTCTTGAATGAATTTTAGCGGTGACCATAGCCTTAATCCGGCAAGAACAAGACTTGAGGCTTGGAGGAAGAAATCCAGTGCAGGTTGGAAGATCCATCCGCCTTTTTGGATGGTGGTGGAGCAGCCGTTTGTATGCAGTGTTGTTAGTTTATAGGTTGTGAGGACCATATAAAACAAGGATCTCCAGGTTCAAGTAATTGTCATTTGTGAGATGACAATGACCAAGGTAAGCTTGGATATTGAGATTTAGAGGAAGAGATGAAGTGGAAGCGGAAGAAGGTGACGGAGAGTTGACTGAAGGGTTGGAATCAGTCGGTATTGTCATGGCTCTGTTCAAGAGGATCGTGATACCATAAAAGACAAATAAAATTGGTGGAAGACTCAACGTGAGTTCTTCTCTTTGATCTTGTCATATATATATACACAATAATAAAGAGTCCTAAATCTTCTATACAATTGTGAGATATGAACAAATATGGAAAGGATAACTATTACAAATGAGATACAAAAATCAAGCCTAACTGATACAATTCTATCCTATAATCACAGATACAAAAATCAAGCCTAACTGATACAATTCTATCCTATAATCACGTCAACAATGAGCTCCAATCTGGGGAGAGAATCACGGCTTTACAGAGTGAACGACACTTAATCATCCTTTTTAAGAGTGAACGACACTTTATTATTTAGAAGATGGAAGTGAGTTAATATGAATAGTTTTTATAATGAACGACACTTAATCATCATTTTTATAGTAAACGACACTTAATCATCATTTTTAGAGTGAGCTACCACTAATTCACATTTTTAGAGTGAGCTACCACTAATTACGTTTTTAGAGTGGGATACCACTAATCACATTTTTAGAGTGGCCTACCACTAAATCACGTTGTTGTAGTGGACTATCACTAACCTTGTTTTTAGAGTGGGCTACCATACTTGTCACTAGCAGCGAAAGGCGAGGCGGGCGAACGTACCACGAATGAGGCAAAAGGCGGCGAGAGGCGAGCGGAAAAAATGCGACCAAACCTGAGAAAAATAGAAAAAAAAAGTGAATAATAGAAAAAAAAAATATACCATGCATGTAACTTATAAACAAAGGAAATTAAAACATGTTATGAACTTGAGAATTCCACATAATTATAACCCCAAAATTAAGAATTTCAAGACAAAGGCGTATTGATGCCACAATGTTCAAATCAATAATTCATCATATGTTTTTTTAAAAAGTGATAAACGAAGAACATAATACTATAATACAAAAAGAAATTATTAGGTTTGGCATAACACTAAGCATATTTTAAGCAACAATAGAGCACATAAGAGTCGAAAAATAGTTACGGGGATTAGAGAAAAGAGCACAAAAATTGATGATGGAGATTGGAGAAAGCAGATTACATAGTACTCTGACGGACTACACGAGAATAAAAGGAAGACAAGGGAATCAAATAAATTGAAACAGAAACGGCGCTTACTTCACAAAAGAGGTTGATGATGTGAGATGATCGTACATTTACGATCGTCTTAGAGTTTGCGACCTTTCCCCTTTTCTCTTTCCTCTTCTCTTACCGACTAAATGAACTTTTCAGGGCTAAACGTGTCCAAAATCTAACCGAAACCGGCTAACCGGAGGAGTTATTAACGGTCAACTAATCTGGGTCAAAAACCGTGCTAACCGGGTTAGCATGCAGTAACCGGCTTAACAGAAAGCCGGTGGTTAACCGGTTTCGGTTAAGGTTAAGAGATTTTAAAAAACGAGCTAACCGAGGCGGTTACTAACCGCACTTAACCGAGCCAATTTTGAATTTTGAATTTAATCCCCCAACGGCTAGTTTGACCCCTCCCTACGACGGCTCATTTGGCCCCCGGGGCTCAAAGCGTACCAGGCCAGGCACAGCCCGGCAGCTGCCCATTTACCTTCGGTTCCCGGCGCCCGGCCCATGTACCCCGGCCGGACTCAGGTCCCCATTTCCACATTAAATTAATTTTTTTTTCTTTTAAAAAACAACCTATAAAATCACCTCCCTCCCACCATTTCATTTTCACCTTACTTCTCTACTTACTATGCTCTCTCTCTCTCTCACACTCTCAAATATCCTAAGCCTCTCTCATACTCTCATTATATTCAATTTTAGGTTTTAGTTAGTTTCCTTACAATTCCAGATTGGTTTTTAACGAATTTTTTCTATTTCGAGAATTCCAGTCAGTTTTTAACAATTCAGGATTAAGTTTTTAAGAATTCCAGTCAGTTTTTTAACGTTTCAGTTAGTTAAAATTTAGGAATTCCAGTTAGTTTTTAGAGTTTCAGTCAGTTTTTCTAACATTTTCGAGTTCAGTTTTGAGAATTTGAGTTAGTTTTGAAAT